>VZTT01049938.1:2884-23359 GCA_013400855.1 Buphagus erythrorhynchus
GTAGAACTATGTTAACAGTGAACAGAAATTTGTGTTTTCAACTCAAATATAAACCCAAACCAGGCTTCTCAACTGATGACTTCCTATTGTGTGATATCTCTGAGCCACCATCTTCCCACCCAAAAATCAATCTAATCATCACAAGGTACAATAAATATACAGAATTTACTTCCTTTTCCCCCAAAAGCATTTCAGGCTGAACTGTGAATCCCATTTTCTGTAATAAAAGGATTGTGATTAATTATAAACAGAATTCCACAAGCTGGCCCACCATAACATTTAGGCAAGAAAAACATACTGTAAAAATCAGTCTTCATCAGGTAATGAATATTTGAACAAAAGCACAGCTAAGCCAGTGCATAAAGTTATTTCCTAAGATATCTAAAATATAATTTTGTGGCTATTTATGGACATAATGTTTTCCCAAATCTCCTAATTTCTCCACTCAACATTGATTTCTTTCTCTGTTGTAAAAAAAGGCTTCTTTCCAAACTCTTTTGCCTGATCGTCTGTGTACCTTCCCATCCAAAGTGAAAACACCAGAATAGCACTTGGAATTGTCTAAAGGTGGAGGAATATTTTGAAGGCAGTTGGTCATGCAACAGAATTAAAAGTAAGATACACAAAGTAAATACAAATTAAAATTAGATTTTTGAAACCTCAATTTACAGTTTCATCAGACTCATGACCAGCACACCGCTCTGAGAACACAGAGTATCAAGAATGCAAATAAATCCAGATTATCCTTGACCAGGTTTTATTTTCATTTAGATGAATTATAAAAAAATATAAGCTGAATTATAGCTCCTCTGTCCTTTCACTACACCATTTTGGGAGAAGACTCAGCAGATGTCTTCTAGAAAAGAGCAGAAGCACCACTGAATTTTTTCTGCTTTGACCTACATATTGTTCTACATTAGATAGAGTTATATTTTCTAGAGGGTTCTAGTGAAATAGAACAACAAGAATTCATTAGCAGGGTAGGAAAGAAGATCAAAGTGGAGGACACAGTGACCCAAATCCTTCCACACGACCTAATCCAGCACACAGCCTGAAACTGGGTACATCTGCAAAAGCCAGAGTACATCATTAAAAGGTGCTGTGCCAAAAGGAAAAGAGAAATCTAGAAAGTCCAAAGATTCTTAAAATTCTAGCACTAGCCAAAAGATCCAGCTTCTAAAGAACATCTGCAGTTCTTCTGGTTTTGTAGAAGAAAACTGGATGAGATTTTTTTACCAAGGGATAAGCACTAGCTCTGAAAAGCCACAATTTCCCAGAACCTCATATTTCCAAGTATTAGCAAAATTAGCCTTTGCTTTAGAAAGGCTGGCCACAAGAAGAGACCTAATAATTCTAATAACCTTTAGAAACAAAAAGTAAACCTATGCTTCAAGCACTGTATAATTTTCACTATAGTATTTTTTGAAGTATTTGTTTCACAGGCTAAAAAGAAATAACAAGACCCAGTGTACTTGGTGTGTGTTTGACAGGACTGTACACGACCTTGCCATGATGTGTCAGAGCATAAAGTACCCTTTGTAAGGCTAAAAGTGACCCAAACTGCTTTTACTTAATCACAGCCAGAAAGCAAGAAAAAATCCCCAAGCCTGACATTTCTTAAAGAATATCCTTGGGACAACCTCCTACTCCATGACAAGAACAGAGTATTTTGCATTACTACCCAGTACTGTCACTGCAATTATCCCACAGATTTGTTTTGAGGCTGAAGGACAGCACACTAGTCATGCTTTGTCCTGACTTGTCTCCATCTCTGAAATCTTAAACAAGGTACACTGATCTTTGGTAATTTTTCTGGTTTTTTCCCCCTCTTGCATTTTGCTACTACAGCTACTATTTTTGCTCTGCCATTCCCTCTCAGCAGTTTTCTTATAGCAGTTTTTTTTGTTAAAATTAAAAAGCAAGAACAGAAGTTACTTCAACTTCGCACAAACCGACACAGAGGTTTTACTTTTGTGAAGTCTGAAAAGATCAAATCTCAGACTTTAAGTCTGAAGTTTAGAGTTTGCCAGAAATTGTAGAACCTCTTTATATACTAGCATATAAAACAATCATGAAATATGATCAAATCTAAGAACGGGACAATTAATAGGAAAGGATCTACATTTTCAGAAGTAACCAGCAATACTTTCAAAAGAGAGATCTTAATGAGACTAAAATGGATTCTGACAAAGAGGACAGAGAGAACACACAACTAATAATGCACAGTGGAGTGGAGTAAGATATCTCTGAAACACTGGAATTGTGATGCTGCCACCTACAATTAGAAAGAACTGATACTTTGGACAGACAACTTTTACAAACTCAGGTCTAAAGACTAAATCCCTCCTATACATGTAGTCTAAAATTACTTTATCACATAAAAGTAAAGATTTTCAAATGCCCCAATGTTGTTTAGCATATCACATCTAGTTGACTTTCAGTGTTAGGGTTTTTTTCCCCCCATATAACTTAGATCTTCAAGTCAAGCTACTTGTCATAGTTCTAATAAAAAACAGAGCTGTAACAATTCCACTGTAAAATTACTTGGATTCAGCACCCATCCAACATTTATTTTATGGCATCACTTTTAATATTCATGAAATGTTAGAATATTTCTCCCAGAGCATTAGAAACATGCTCAGCTATATAAATAATGAAACCAGGCTCCTAAATCAGTTGGCAGTAGTAACAAAAAATAATTCAATGTTCTGAGCAGAAAAAGATGCAAATTAAATAATCAGATGTTGCTACTCATTTTTTGGGGTCAGGCAAAAGTACTTGTAAGCAAGGTTTTAGCACAGAGAGAACATGTGAGGCAAGAGATGAAAGAGATGAAGCAAAACTCACCAAAATGTACACTGTAACCTTCTGACACTGAAAACTACTAAACTCAACACTCCAGCTAAAATCCTGGAATGCTAACAGACCAAGTGTGCAACATTTTGTGCAGATGCTCTAGTAAGGGCAATTAAAATGTACCTGCTTCTATTACTTTTTAGCAGCACACACAAGGAAGTTCAATAACTTTGGGTTGTATTTCTTTTAGTACTTATCAGAACATACAGCTCCAGATATTATTCTGATCTCTATTCCTGAGAAATTATTAGTCATTTATGTGCACAAAATATTTACCTATGTTTATCTATGGGAGAATAATACACTTTACTCACAAAACACGTATTACTTGACACACAAAAATCTAAATTATAAGCTCTGGCTGTTGATGAAAAGAAGCTGAAAATGCCCACAGCTTTTAAATTATCTTTCCTGTATTTTGCCCAATTACAGACTAGAGCAATGCCCTCAGAACTGAATGGCTCAGCATACCAGTATAAGAGAGAGAGACCATCAAAACGCTCTGGTTCATCTTCAGCCCCTGGAGAAAGCAAGGACATCCTTCAGCACAGCAGGAAAAACCAGGATAACACAACCAAAACACACTGAAGGCTTCCAGTTCACCCGGATAAAGGTTATGAGCAGGATGATTTCTGCTACCAACTAAAAAACCCAAACACAGAGCTCCAGCTGAGCGTCTCTGCCCACTTAATCTTCTCTGAAAGCCTCTGCGTCACATGCACTAATTCACCTAGAGAGGTAATGCTTACTTTTTCTCTCTCTGAAATGGCCATTTAGAGCAACTTTAAAGACTGATAAATGCAAAGGAGAAAATTTACTACACTGTGATTAAGCAATCTAGATCCAGCAGCCAAAGGCAAATGTGATGATTAAAAGAAACTTATTTCCTCCTGTTCTTCTAATAATTTATTTACATGCTCCCTGCAAACAAGGTCAAAAAGCAGTAGCTCATGACCTTTCTAAAGCAATCTTCCTAGCAGACTGGATTATGCACAGCCACACAAAAGGGAAAGCCAACAAAGCAGACTGAAAGTATTAATGAAATGAATGCTATTATGCATTTCATTCTCAATCACAGTACTGGCTTGTGCCATGATCTAACTTGGTTTTTAGATTTTCAAGATACAGCAGTCAAAAGTCAACACCGAACTTGGGTTATGTATTTTCTCTAGAAATGGAAGCTGACATGATTTTCTGTGAAAGGAAATAAAACTGCCAAATCTGTGTCATTACAGTGACAATGACCTAGTTGAAGAAGTCAAACATATCACCCCTGTTCCCAGAGGTCAGACCCTGTGATAGGAGACTTGCTCTCTCAGAGAGATGCACATTTTCAGAAGTTCTGAGTATCAACACCAGTTTGGTTAATGAACATTTCCTTCCAGGCTTGCCTCACAAGCACCCCTACTACTCCCCCTCTCTCAAAAGATCATAACAAGGCTGCAGCTTGAAATGAAAGCAAACTACCCTGTGTTCACTGAGGGCTTTAAGTAGAAAGGTAAATCCTCTCTAGCCAGGAGCAACCCTGTGATCAGACAGCATCTGTCAGGTCTGGAGGTGCAGCAGGAGGGCTCGGCTATGCCAGGAATGCAAATGCTTATCCCAAGCACCTTTTTTTTTTCTTTTTAAAGTTGCAGTGACTGTGGCTTCATTAGCAGTTAATCCTTCAGGGAAAAGGATACCTTTGCTGAGAGACAGCTGCTGAACAGTGTTCAGATAGAGAGGGGTCAGTCCTGAGAGCCTGCAATGCACACACACAAGGGGCAGAGTGACCCACCACAGATTAAGGAGCAGATCAGAGATGGATATGGGAACATAAAGCAGCCTTCCCAGTTCCCAAATTGTGAAAAGCCCCACTGGCACAGTGATCACATCCATTCAGAGATGAAAATTTGCCCCTTTGTTGCCTTTTCTCAGTCAGCTCACTCTGCTGGTGTTACTGGCATTACAGAAAAGCCATTGATATTTTAAGCCTCGTATCAATTAGATTTGCTCTAGGGAAGGTTACAGAAGATAAAATACCAATAGATTTTCTCCAACAAAACGACCTCTGATCTTAACACCAGTGGAGTTCAATTTGTGGAATCAATATCAGGAGCATTTGTCAAAATACATCACTCAGACCAACCAGGGTCACATTTTCTGCTATAGAAAGCCCCCAATTAACACATGGCTCAAGGCTCTGCAATTTCCTTGTTAAAAAGCAAGAAGTTATTTTTATTAAAACAGACATGACAAACTTCTGAACAATTTAAGCAGATATAAAGTAGTATTAGGCTTATTGCTCTCATTTTATTAGTTATTACCAGTAATACATCACTTGTTCAGAAAATTGTTCCTCCACCCCTTCTTCAAAGTAAACTGTGCTATGTTCAGCTTCCTGAACCCACCCACTCCAAGGCTTCTATCCCTCTTTACCTTCGAATTCTGTTGCTGTGCTGCTTTTAATGAATGACAGCATCATTGCTTCTCTTGCAAGTCCTCTGCCTTTCAAGAACGTGCTCAGAGGAACACAAATTACTTTTTACTTCCAGAAAGATCTAGGAAAATTGTAACTCAAAACTCCATTAAATTTAGTATAAATAAATAAGACTAAATTTTCAAGAGTTATCATTTGTTATTAAGTAGGATTCCTTTCCAAAGAGCTGGAAAACTATTCCACTCTGGCAACATTTGCAATTACAACTTGCCTTTCCCAAGGAAAGTTTTACAGTGCTTTAGCAACTGAGATGGATTACAGGATAATTTAGCAGATGACAAGAAGATCTGCAGAATCTTTGGAAGTTCAGTTCACAAGATCTTTTTTGTTATAAATAAACCAAAGTCCTGTTACAAAAATCCTATACAAATCCATTATCCAACTGTAGCCTTTCAGCTTCACTAACATTCTACTGATTAGGTTATAAAGATTAAAAGAAAACATATGTCATTATAGGGCAACTGTTAAGCCTGAAAAAAGCTTGGGCAACATTGTAATTGTGGAGGAGCATAAAGGGTTTGAGGCTAATCCCTGCACAGAGAAGAAAGGTATGATTTAAAGTTTAGGTAAATCTCAGCTAACATATAACCAAGTCCATTCTTGGGAGCATTGATGCCATCTCCTATAAAAAATAAAAGTAGGGAAAATGACAGCCTGCCATCAGCCTGCAGCTTAAGTGCAGTTTTGGGTGCCTTTCCTGTTCATCTCTAATGTGAAAAACTGGAATACAGTGAGAGGGGAATACTCATGTAAACAACTCATCTTTCACATGACTCTAGCAAGCCACAGCTCTCTGAAAGATGTATCTTTGTGATCACATACTCTGAATTTCCATCACACAAGCAGAGTTTTGGCTTTCTCAGGACCCAGTAAAAAGCAAGTTAGCGTTTTTAATGTTTTGTGGTTTTGCTTTTCAAAACAATCAAGTTATTTATGAGGTGGCATAATTCTAAATCTATGTTAAATTATTTTATTATTCTTCTGAATACTCTTTGCTGGATTCTATTGCACAAGTACAGCAAACATGGTAAGTCCAGCAAGAGCTGCCTGTGCCTGGTTTTAATTCTGGTTTTGATGACAGCATTAGTTAGCATGGTTATTTGGCAGTTTGGAAAGGGTATGGAGTTACACTTTTCAGTCGTGACTGAATCCATGTTTGATATGTAGAATCTGATCCAACTCTTAAGTGGATAAGATTATGTTTTCTAGAATGAACATATATGGCATTGGTAAAAATAGGATGGTTCCTAAGTACTACATATAAAATATTAAAGGTATAGAGACAGAGTATTCTGAAAAAGTAATGCAATGTAATACAAAACCTCCAGTCTCATGCTACTGCAGGTACCCCAGATGTACAAAGAAGTGATCTTTATCGCTTTATACTACATACAAATATATTTTCAAAGTTCTGAAGCATTAAATTAAGAAATCTCTATGCAAGGTTTTATCTGTGCAAAACTAGTCCTAACCAAGTGCTGATTAACTTAAAGAAAAGCTCCCTAAATGTGTAAATTCACTGGTATTGGTGTCAACTTTTCTACATTACAGCAGACTGCTTCAATATCAAAGTTATTTTCCTTTGAGACTTCATCAAGACAAGATCCTAGCAACGAAACTGCAAGAATTTTCATATTATGATCCAGTAATTTTACTTCTGCATCTAGGGAAAAAAAGTACTTACTCCTTCTCTGTATTTGTGAGGGGATCTGTACTGGACATCTTCTTAGAAGCACTATTAAAATAAAAGTTCAAAATGAAGAGTTCTGACACATGAAGAACAGGCTCCTACCTAGGATCAAAACTGATGAAAAAAAAAAGAGAAACCACTTTCTGAAATTTACATGGCCATGTTTATTTTCAGACATTGGAAACAATCTTATTTATTACTGACTACTTGAAATCAAACTGGAAGAAGACAACCTCCAGGACAAAATTGATACAATTCACTGCTGAAAACAGTTAACAACTTGGACTTTGTAATACCAAAATATTTCACATCCTAGTTTATAAGGCAGGAATTAGGGTAAACCTGAATTCCTTGTGATTTAAATCTTCTAAATATAGAAAAAGCAGATTACAATTCTAGGATGATGTAACGTAACTGCTGAAGGCAAAGACAATCTCTTTTTTTTTTCCATTGAAGGTTACTTGGGAAGGGAATGGTGTTTTGTGAGTCTTGTTTTCTCATGTTTTTCCAACTTACTCTCTGGTATTTAGTGTTCCTGTCATGTGAAGTACATAGAACAGGCCAAAACACACAAAATGGGCTTACACACCACTAATGTAGCAAAAACCCAACAAATTCACATTGTATTTTTATTACTACATATAACAGGTTGACAAGAAATACAACCCTGGATGCACTAAACTACAATAATGTCAAAAACTGCTACAAAAGTATTAATGCAAAAAATACATTTGTATCAGTAGTAGCAAATCTTCCTGACCTTGTGAGGTGCACGGTTGAACACTCAGATGCCACAGCCCAGAACAGGAATTATTTCCAAGACAACAGGGACAAGGAACTCTCCCAACACACAGGCAAAGAGGCACAGGTACCTCTGGCACCAGTGTCACACCACTGACCCTGGCCAAGATACAGCAGAAGCCCCAGGTGCAGTGTTAGCCTCCACAAAACCACACCAAGTCCTGCGTGTCTTTATTTCTTATGTGAAAAAGATGTTAAATCCACATGTGTTGGAATTACACAAATGCTCCTGCAGTGAACATTTTCAGGTTTTGCTCAGTAAAGGACCAAAAAAACAGTCATCTGAACACAGGGGAAATGCCACAGTATGGCTACACCGAGCCTTTACCATTCTCTTATTCAACATGGAAAATGAAGCAGTACCAGGAGTGCCAGTCCTTGTGTGATTCACCTTACTGGAACCACCACAGAAGAGAGGCACAGCTCTAGAGCAGTAAATTTAAGTATTGTTACAGTAAATTTTATTACAGCGCATGGCACCAGCAGTGTGAGAAACTATTGTTTGTGAACTTGCCTGACTTTGTCCGTCCTCAGGTTACCGCTGTTTATTAACAGCGTTCGCTACCTTCGCAGCGTGTACCTGTGCTTGAACAAAACCAAATCCCTAGAAATGAAAATAACGTGAAGCAAAGCACCGGGAGAGGAGGGGGTGGGGGGAAGGAACAAACAAACAGCCGGTGTCAAATGTCCACAAAAGGGGAGAAACCGCAGGCCCCGGAAGGATCACCCGGAGCAGCCTGGCGCCCGTCCCGCGGAATCTGCGGGATAACCAGATACCTGCGGGAGCCAGGACATCCCTCGGGTACCCGGTACCGCCGGTGCAGTGTGCCTGCGGGACCCGGTGTGCCTGCGGGACCCACTGTGTCTGCGGGACCCGGTGTGCCCGCGGGACCCACTGTGCCTGCGGACCGCCACCCCTCCCTCTGACCCCGCTCCTTTCGGAGCCGCTCCCGCCCAGCACAGCCCGCTCAGTGCGGAGCCGGGGCCGCGGGACCCGGGCGGGCTGGGGGCTGCTGTAGTTACCTCATACACAACCCGTACCCGAGCCGTCCCAGCGCCGAGCGACGAGGGGACACCCACGGGCAGATCCCCGCGCTCACCGCCCGCTGAGGGGGCGCGGCGGGCAAGGATGCGATGGCGACTCGGCCCGCCCCCGTCCAGTTATGGTTCCTCCCCACTTCCCGCCCCGATCCTGCCCAGTTCCCTGCCCCGATCCTGCCCTCTTCCCCGCCCCTTTCCCCGCGGCCTGTCCCGAGAGTCCCCTCGCTGCGGCCATGGCGCTGTGCGGGCGGGGCTGGGCGCGCTGTGCCCGCGGGCTGCGGCTCGGGGCCTTGTCCCGGCCCGGGCTCTGCGGGACCCGCGGCCTGCGGGGCTCCAACCCCTTCACCCGGCAGCAGGAGGAGGAATGGCGGCGCCGGAACCGCTCGGCCGTGGGCTACATCGCGGCGGCGGCCGTGGGCATGGTGGGACTGTCGTATGCAGCGGTGCCGCTCTACCGCCTCTACTGCCAGGTACGGGGGGCCCGCGGCTGGCGCCGGTTCCGCGGGCTCGGGGCCCTCACTGCCCTTCCCTGACAGGCCACGGGGCCCTCACTGCCGTTCCCTGACAGGCCACGGGGCTCGGGGCCCTCACTGCCGTTCCCTGACAGGCCACGGGGCTCGGGGCCCTCACTGCCGTTCCCTGACAGGCCACGGGGCTCGGGGCCCTCACTGCCGTTCCCTGACAGGCCACGGGGCTCGGGGCCCTCACTGCCGTTCCCTGACAGGCCACGGGGCTCGGGGCCCTCACTGCCGTTCCCTGACAGGCCACGGGGCTCGGGGCCCTCACTGCCGTTCCCTGACAGGCCACGGGGCTCGGGGCCCTCACTGCCGTTCCCTGACAGGCCACGGGGCTCGGGGCCCTCACTGCCGTTCCCTGACAGGCCACGGGGCTCGGGGCCCTCACTGCCGTTCCCTGACAGGCCACGGGGCTCGGGGCCCTCACTGCCGTTCCCTGACAGGCCACGGGGCTCGGGGCCCTCACTGCCGTTCCCTGACAGGCCACGGGGCTCGGGGCCCTCACTGCCGTTCCCTGACAGGCCACGGGGCTCGGGGCCCTCACTGCCGTTCCCTGACAGGCCACGGGGCTCGGGGCCCTCACTGCCGTTCCCTGACAGGCCACGGGGCTCGGGGCCCTCACTGCCGTTCCCTGACAGGCCACGGGGCTCGGGGCCCTCACTGCCGTTCCCTGACAGGCCACGGGGCTCGGGGCCCTCACTGCCGTTCCCTGACAGGCCACGGGGCTCGGGGCCCTCACTGCCGTTCCCTGACAGGCCACGGGGCTCGGCGGGACGACGGGCGCGGGGCGCAGCGCGGAGCGGATCGAGCGCATGGAGCCCGTGCGGGAGCGGCGCATCAGGGTCACGTTCAACGCCGACACGCACGCCAGCATCCAGTGGAACTTCAAACCGCAGCAGAGCGAGATCTACGTGAGTCCGCTGTGCCTACGGCCCGGGCACGGCTGCGAGAGGCCTTTGCGGTCACCTAGCCCGACCGTGCACCCGCTGGAAGCACTGAACCACAGCACACAGCGCCTCTGGAGCAGCTCCGGGGATGGGGACTCCGGCGAAAAGCCGATAATATAATACGTGCTTATAACACTGCACCACCTCCCTGGGCAGCCCTTTCCAACGCCTGACCACACCAACAGTGGAAAGTGTTTCTAATACCTAATGGGAATCTCCTGTCTCATCCCAAGGCCGTTTCCTCTGGTCCTCTCAGTGCAGGCACGGCAGAAGGGCCCGGTCCCCACCTCACTACACGCTCCTCACAATAATTCTAGACCACAGTCACCTTCTCCTGGAGCCTCCTCTTGAGACTAAACAACCCCAGAGATGTTTGCTAGAACTTTCACCAGCTTTGTTGTCCTTTTGCTGGACGTGCTCCAGCATGGCAATGTCCTTTTCACAGGACATTGTGTGTAGTTGCCCATCTGCCAGCCCATTAAGCTATCAAAAGTTATTGAAACGATATTTATGTATACCCTTCATGGTATATACACCACATGCACATAGCATATACACTGTAAAAGTGTATATATATATATACACTTAAAAATACATAGTATAACTATATCTAAACCTGTACTGTTTCTCCTATTGCCCTATCCTTATAGGAACTTTTTTTAATATTTAAAAAAATCACAAATTAACTTTTCTGTTTCAAATTAGTTCTCAAAATAAGGAGTCATGCTTCTTAATAGTTTGAGTCTAGTACTGAAAGAATAACCTCAGAAATTAAATGCACACCATATCTAAATCTGCTTACTAAAAAAGCTCTGTGCTGTTGAACTGCTGAGGATAATAGAAGACTCAGGCAAATTCGGTAAGGTTATAAACAACAGTATTGAAGCTTTTAATTTTGAATATGGATGAATTGCACGTAATCAAAAATATTTGTGAAATATCCAATTTGAAACAGCAAAAGAGAAAATTAATTCTAGGTAAAACCTAAAGAACTTGGTTTGAGGGATGGAGGGCTGCAGTGGATTTAAAATAAAAAGAAAATCACTGTACAATTATGTTACACAGGTGGTACCAGGAGAGACTGCACTGGCATTTTATAAAGCAAAAAATCCTACTGACAAACCAATAATTGGAATCTCCACCTACAACGTTGTCCCCTTTGAAGCAGGACAGTATTTCAATAAAATACAGGTAAGTGTGAACAAAGCAAAGACTGCGTTTTCCTTTACATGAATGAAAACAGTTAGCCATAAATTGCATTTTAATCCTGGACACATTTCTTCGTATGCCAACGTTTTAAGAAAATACCTTGTTTTTTTGAAATGATGAAATACATCAATTCATTCTTAGCCTTACTGCCCTCACACCAAGCTGCTCATCCCATCAGAGCAGCTCCAAAATCTGTGTTATTTAGTACCACTCTGAGGGCAGGTGGAATGATGCGAGCTGGCCTGGCCCCTTGACACCTTTACACAGTTCATTAAAAGGTAATTTATTTTTTTCCTGTATCACCACAGTAACAGAATTGCTATCTTGTTGCTCATCTTATTGATCCATCCCAGGATTTTAGGGGTGTACAGGGAATGAGAGTTTATTTTAAAGCATGAAGATTTTTCTCATGTTGGCAGAGATAAAATTTATCGTCACTGTTGTTGTCTAATTGTGATATTTTTTCCTCCCACCTGCAGTGTTTTTGTTTTGAAGAACAGAGGCTAAATCCTCAGGAGGAAGTGGACATGCCTGTCTTTTTCTACATTGACCCAGAGTTTGCAGAGGACCCTAAAATGGCTAAAGTTGATTTGATCACCCTCTCTTACACCTTCTTTGAAGCAAAGGAAGGACAGAAGTTGCCACTTCCTGGGTATCAGTAACAGGCCTTCTCTACAAAATGTGACTTCTGCTACATCTGAGGGCCAGTTTTGATGCCATTTTTCCTTGGAAGAAAAAACTACAGGACTACTGTGCAGATATTACATTATTAAACCTCCAATGGCACATGCTGTTCTGAAAGTATATATATGTATATATATATATATTTTTTTTTTGGAAACCAACTTAATGTATCCCTATTTCTTAGGGATAGTATTTCTTCATCACACAGTGGAAGAGAACACATTGTTCCTGAAATAGAGAGGGTTTTCTCAGGCCATCTTTGAATACCAGAAGGCAAATTTTTAAACCAATATGTAAATTAATGTCTTCATTTAAATACAGAAGAAAAAAATCAAGTTGATTCAGCATCTAAACTTCCATTGCTGGCTCCAGAAAATAACTTACATGTTAAGTTACTTTAGAAGAAGGTAAACTCAGATAATAAATTAAGGTAATCTCATAACTAAACAAAGTTAGACTGTTATTTCTGTATAAGCCTCCCTGGCACAGGAGGAGATGATGATTCAGGTGATGCACCCTCTCATGTTATTACTGAATCAGTAGTTTATTTGGTAAGAGCAGACTGCTCTACAACTGTAATCATGAGAACAGTCATGGAAGTGTAAGCACATCAGCTCTGTGGGATGGGTTCCATTTGGGAACACCACCTCATTTCTGTGTGTGTCCCCTCATTTGAAGTGTCTGTGCTGTAATGAGTGCTCTGCCTCTGCAGAGAGCTCTACCCTGGCACCTCCTCAAGAGACAAGCCTGGCTTGTGTCTGCTTTGAGGGGAGGGCAGTGTACAAACAACTGCTCTGCATTGCAGCTGTATGAACAGCACGGGTGTCTCCCCAAAAACCAAAATCAGCACATTCACAGGCTGAGCTGGCCAGAGCCTGCCCAGCAGTGCAGCAGCTCCTCAGGGGGACTCTGTTTACCATCAGAACACATAAACCTGTATTTATGAAACTTTTAGTCATTATCTGTGGGGTAGGTCTAATAACACATTATCACTGCCTTGTAAACCAGGAGAGAGTTGCAGAGCAAGTTCAAGTAACTCAAGGAACTGCTCATTTTCAGACAGACATTACTATCAGCCAGTATCTCTTCTGCTGGGCCAGGTCCTTCTACCCCTTCCAGCAGAGAAGATCTAACAAGGCTGATGTTGGTTAGCTTGGACTCTGAAAAGGCAATGGGTACTTAAGAAATAACTTCCAGTTACTTAAGTCTCGATTTTATTTGCACACAGTAACTCAAAAACCGCTTTTCTGAAAATAAATGGATGCTACCTTTAAAATGCATTATTGTACCAATTACTTGTTTTGGTTAAACAGATTCTGGATGACATACAGGTCTTCACTGTATATTAAAGATTGAAAACTTTTCATTCTTTCATCTCTCTAATGCATTTTATCCAGCAGAACATGTGAAGCCCACACAAGTGAAATACATCTGTATGAAGATAGCAGCAAGCTTTATAATTCCAGTATGCTTCAGGAAAAAAAAAGTTAACATCAAGACAAATCTTTGAATCTAGGCTAGGGAGAAAAAAACCCAACTTCTTACCTCAGTTAGTCCATTGTCCTTCTGAAAGCTGAACTGATTATGGCAGTTCTCCACCCATTGCTTTATTCTGGCGACATTCTTTAGAAGAAAAGGAATATCCCCCTGGCAAGTGGCAATTCCATGAAAACTTGCGTTCTCCCCCTTAGTTTGAAAGCCCAAATTTGCAGAGATGCTGAGCACATTCCCACTATAACCTTGGTAATTACCCAATTCTCTTCCATCTCTCTGTGAGCACTGTGCTGCTTTAAACACGGAGAGGGTCAGCATGGGTCAGCAGTCACCCATTCTGGATTACACTGGAACAGCCCAGTTTGATTTGTTACCCTTCACTGTGGGGGTTCTGCCAATACAACCCAGCTGTAGGGGAAAAATTAAAAAATCAATC
The DNA here is from genome assembly GCA_013400855.1 of Buphagus erythrorhynchus. Taxonomy (NCBI): domain Eukaryota; kingdom Metazoa; phylum Chordata; class Aves; order Passeriformes; family Sturnidae; genus Buphagus; species Buphagus erythrorhynchus. The sequence goes on from VZTT01049938.1 coordinate 17,037, forward strand.
CACCTCAAATCCTATTTTCAGCTGTTTCTCAGGCTGCTGTCCAGACCACTGCAAATTTGCAAGAAAAATGAGAGAAGAGCAACTCATCTTTTCATCTCAGCTTACAAAACTCCCAGACTTCTTCAAGGTTGTGTTTTGGATAGAAGTTGTTCTAATGGTCCTGCAGCAAACTGCACAGATTCACACTAAAATACTTCCAATGCTACCTACATTTACGTTTCAGGGAATACACAAATAGAGAAAAACTCCGAAGTGATGAGCATTTACTTCTCAGTAAGCATTTGCTTTTATTTGGAATTTTATGCTACAAAAAATGCAAAAGCAGCAGAGAACTTATCCCTTAAACAGTTAACATAAGGTATATTTAAAATGCAGTTATTTCACAAAACATTAGCTTATCCGGTATGAACATGAACTAAGTTCTCAAATTTTGTATCAGCTATAAATTCAGAGAACTATACCCGTTAAAGTGCAGAGTTCACATTCAGCATTAAAATAGATAAGGCACTTACTAAAAGATAAAAGTTATTAACGTGATTAAACAGCTTAATTAAAATAAATGAGTAACTATTGCTCATCTGCATTGTAGATGATTAGTTTTTCCTTCACCAGAATAATCTCTGCAGGGCAGGAACACTGAAAGAAACAATTGATCCCCCTGCAATATTTACTGAGTAAATAAAAGCAACAACAACAACATAGGCACAAGCAGGTTTTTTTCCTGTTCTGTTAATTATGGATGACAGCACTTAGTATCCCAGCTTAGGTTCTTCCCAAGACAAAAATCCAACTATATTGTGGGTTTTTAGGAAGAATATAATAAAGGGAAATCTCTATTAAGGATGTAGGAAAGCACCACTGCACGTCTTCAGACATCTATCAAGAGGCCAATTTTAGAAAAAAAATCTTGTATCTCAAAACCCCCTTGCAGATTTCTAGGGAGAAGAACATGGACTGCAGTGAGGCCAAAAGAGAGACTGGTTTCTACAGTGTCTGTGAAGGTAATGTCTTTTTTTGTTTAGTTGTGCCAGATGTCAAGTGTTACTTCATACACAGGTGAATTTGGAAGTCACATTTTACAGGCCCCCAAAATACTTTAAAATAACCATGCAAGTGACCTTGAAGAACACATAGCTGAACATTTAGGACAAATTGCCAAGGTGTGGAGCCAAGTAACTCTTCAGCTTGCACACAGCTTAGTACTCCAGCACTAATTACTGTGTCAAAATGCAAAACCTCTCCTGTTATTCACTTGTAGTTACAGGAAGCACTGCACAGGACCAGCACCAGAGAGTGTTCAAGAAAGGATTCCACCTCCACCTTCAGTCTGTGCTCTTTTTAACTTCTGTCTTCAGCACAACATCAATTTCTTCATAAATAGCTCTGAAAGAGAAGGAGCAGGGTGACTCCTACATCACACCTCCTTTTGACACAAGGCACCAGGGAAATCCTGCCCAAAGTTTAGGGTGTAGCTTCCCTTGCAGGATGGCCAGGTTTCCATGGAAACAAAGAGCCAACCCTGCTCTGATTGTCTGATTGTACATTTAATGAGGAACCTCTGGACACTGTCACTTTTGATCAAACAAGTTTGGGAACAGGACTGCAAAACAAATGGCAAGTGCACCACTGTGCAATTACTGCATTAATTAAAAAAAAAAAAAATTGGAAATTTTATGAGATTTCCCTACTTCAAAATACTGTGGCTCCTTAGAAATAAGTTTTGTATATATAGCTCAAATTTTTGCTATTTACTGTTAGAAATGGGAGTTCTGCCATCTGTTAGGTTTTGTATTAGTTTGCTGTCTCACTATTTTGGCCTTCTGGAGAGATGCAGTATCCATTCCCTTTTGTAGTTTATATTTGAATTAAATTATTTTTCATATGCAGTAGAAAAACATTCTTTAAAAAACACGATTGCTATGAACAGGAATTCCTTTGGTTACCTTGTTCCAGAACTACCTGTGCTGAAGTTCAATCAACTTTCTCCAGCAGGATCCTGACCGTGTTTCCTTCACCTTTCTGTATCACTGGATAAGATTTTAGTAATTTTGATACAGCATTACTCCTCCATTTTTACAGATGCCAGTTAACGAGCACACTACAGTTTATTCCTTAATTGGTTATGCCAGAAATATTGGAAGAAAACATACAAAATGCAGCCACTGTCATTTACATCAATGATGCAGTTGGTCAGTTAACCCAGCCTAAAGCAGAGTGGTTTTCCTCTCAGAAGAAAAAGCCATTTTGCCTTTGGTACCTCAGAATTTTAAAATTCTATTTTAAGTTACTTACTCAGTGGGAGCCAAGGGATCGAATTCCATTATCTCATAGTAATGAGGTGACTGTGACTTGTTCTTTGATGTAGCTGAAGAATAAAGACAGGCAGACAGATTTAAAATACCCAGATATAAAACAGACTGAAAAACATGATTTTGTGTCTTCCTGAAAGTAGCACATTATCTGCTATGGATTCAGCTGCTTTACATGCTAAAATGGAAAGATGTGTAATAGAATCCATGGGCAATATGACTTTGTCAATGTTTGCCGCTGTTCCTAGTCACTGATAGCCATTATGTAAAGGCCTGAAGTTCTAACAAGAAAATGGAACATGAAAGAGGTGATTTGCAGTATTTATTACCTGCTGGTGATGGTCCATTTGATGGCACAGTCTGTCCAGCCTGCTGATTTATTGGGTTCAGAGGCACTGGGCTTAAAAGAGTCGTCAACTAAGGACATCAAGCAAAACAATGCATAAACAGATAGTTCTGTGAGAACTGGTTTGACCTAACTTACATAATAGCTGACTTATCTTTAAACTCTCTGACTACTGCATGTAAAATTCCAAGGCCAACAGTTAGCAACCCAATTAATCTTCATTCCCCACACAACCTTCAAAGCAACATTGAGTGTTCTATAGCACATGTGTATAATTTACTTCTGTGTGACTTGTTCTGCCACACAGATTCAAACATCTGCTTTTATCTGCAGTTTAAAATAAGAACTGTGCATGTTGGTTTGGGAGCTGCTTCTCATATTTTCTATTTCAGACTGCCTTCATAACATTACCTCAAAGTCCCTTCAGATTCCTTCCATTCCTTCTGTAAAGGGTGTTTCTCTGCAGCATGACACTTGTCCTGCACTGTACTTGGGGTTTAAGAGATTTTTTGGTGGGCTGTGTTTCTGTGGGGGCTTTGAGGTTTTTGGTTTGTTTTTTGTATGTTTGTTTTTAATATCTTATCTGAGATAGAAAGTACACCAGAGTAACATCATGGCAACAGGAGGAGATCTCAGCTTGCTTTGCATAGCAACAAATTAAACACAAATAATGGAGCAAATGCTTTCTGCAAATTCCCCTGGGATTGTTCTGGTCCCAAGGAAACAGGTTTCCACATTAGGATCTGTGGCAGCAAAAGAGCAAAGTTGACCTGGTTACCAAGTAGAATGTTCCCTGAGGTATGGAGAAGGGCACAGAAGAGATCTTTGCATCACACTTGGACAGCAGTTGGGGTAAATCCAGAAGTTCTGATTTGACAGGTGCCAGACAAGAATGCTCACCCTGAACATGAGTATTACTCACATTGCTGTATATGTTCACATTGCTGTATGCATGTCCAGCTGGGCTGCCTGAACTACTGTTTTGTGCTTCAGCTGCAAATCTGGGAGAGAGAAATACACTGAATGTAAGTAAGAAATGGCCAAAACTGTTCATTCTGATTGTTCTGTTGTATTTTTGGCTGGTCTGTCTTTCCTGTGTGTCACAACTGAGAGCAGCATGGCCAGATGTACCAGTGTCCCATGCACAGGAATTATAAGGACACCTCTCCTGTCTTGAACTCTTTTACTGACCTGTTTCATGTTTCTCCCTTTCCCTGCTGAAGGTCAGGTACATTTATGTCTATTTATGACAAAACACTGATGCAGGCATAAGTGTATTTTGAACCCTCTCAAACAATATCTAGCACAGAGGAAATTTTCACTTGTTTCACTGGACTAATATGTAAAAGCAGTAAATCTGTGTCCTCAGAGCTTCCTATGTTCATTAGATGAATTACAGAGCACTAATACCCCTAAGGATCTGTTATCCATTCCCATTCCTTCATAAGAGACTACTCACAGGGGCTGATGAGCTTTTGTAGGAGTTGCTGAATCCAGCTGTGGGTAAATTGATGGATGAGGCCTGGTTTTATCTTCAGGGTGTGCAGATTGGCCATCTGAAATTCAAAGAGATAATTAATGGCAATTTAAACATTATTATGCAAAAGTAGCTACTTGTACTTTGAACACTAGAAGAATAATTTTTTTGTTTGGAAGGCCTATAAAGAGTCTGAAATGAATTGCTGGTTATCACATGAAAGGCAAAGTTTTAATGACTCTGAAAAGTCTTAGATCCAAGAGATTTATATTTAGAGGACCAGCAGAACTCTACATGGTAAGATACCACTTAAAACTCTTGTCACTATTTTTAAAGGATTAAAATGGAATTCTAGGGATTTAGCTAGGGGGACATTTACACCTTTAACTTTAGTATATGGACTTCCCTAAAGTGGGTAAAGGAGAGGCTTTGCAAACACTAATTCAGGGTACCTGAAGCCAAGTCTTTCTAACACTCCTGAAAAAACTCCTGTTTCTTCCTGCCAAGTCTACAGAACAAGCAGCTACCAGAGTGTTTTACAGGCCTCACTCATGTTCTACTGCTCAAATCCATGTAAAAGGGGAAAAAAGATTATTGCAAAAAAATTACAGGCAACCTCCTAATACCTTACAGTTTTGTTCCTATGAACAAATTTCAATTCTCCTTTTAAGGAAATTTAAGGAACTCCCTTAAAGTTAAGGAGGATCTTTCTTTTCTTTCTTACAAGGAATTTCTTGATTCCTAAGCTCTTGTGGGTTTGTTTTAGGGAATCAGAGTGGAAGGGGGAGGGGCAATCACCACTTACTTCCTGAAGGAGACACTGCAGGGTGACTTTGCACCACTGCAGACACAGGAGATGGAGAATCTATGCAGAGGCCAAGTAGATCACTTGAGGGAGCAGATGGCTGTTTCCTGTACAGCTTAACATTTGAAAAAGAATAAGTTACTTGGGGTTTTTCCTGATATTTTGTTTTGTTTTTTTAAGGAACTTGCACAGTTTTAAACAAATTCCTGTTTTCACAAAAAATAAACTTTTAAGATCTTAGTGTTAAAAACTGGTAAGTAAAGAGAAGATCAGGACTCTGTGTGTGTGAAATGTAGCTATTGAAACAAAATATGCATTTCAGAAAAGATCAATTTCGAAAAATAAAGAAAACCAGTTCTGAAATAGAAAATAGAAAGGACTCAATTCTATAAAGCCATTCTGAACTTGTTTAGAGACAGGTTTGATATTTATCTTCTGACTGATCTTGTACAATTCTTTTCATGCTACTTACTTGTGTTAATGAGATTTGATATTTACTTAGGAGATTGATTTTTTCCAGTCCCATTTTGGATAGAAAAAAAATCAAAGTCACAATAATGTTTCCTAGGATATAGAAAAGAGTTCCCTTCCTTTCTCCTGTGAATGTGTTGGAATTAAAAACATAGCCAGCCAAAGGTTTAATAAAACCACATGCTTGAATCATACAGGTTTGGTAACACCAGATGAAAAAAAATAAATAGAAGATGCATTTTAAACTCAGAGTCTCCTTAATAATATAAAATGCACAGACTGCACCATTTGGATTATTAACTAACCAAACAGTGCATCCACCAAGCAGAACCATCCACCTACATAACCAGAATGTAGTAATAGTGGCTTTTCAAGGAAAACAAAACCATCTTCTACCTTTTTTCAGTAATTGTCNGAGCCGTGTGGGTGATAAAAGCTCGTGTGGGTGTGTTTTAGGGAATCAGAGTGGAAGGGGAAGGGGCAATCACCACTTACTTCCTGAAGGAGACACTGCAGGGTGACTTTGCACCACTGCAGACACAGGAGATGGAGAATCTATGCAGAGGCCAAGTAGATCACTTGAGGGAGCAGATGGCTGTTTCCTGTACAGCTTAACATTTGAAAAAGAATAAGTTACTTGGGGTTTTTCCTGATATTTTGTTTTGTTTTTTTAAGGAACTTGCACAGTTTTAAACAAATTCCTGTTTTCACAAAAAATAAACTTTTAAGATCTTAGTGTTAAAAACTGGTAAGTAAAGAGAAGATCAGGACTCTGTGTGTGTGAAATGTAGCTATTGAAACAAAATATGCATTTCAGAAAAGATCAATTTCGAAAAATAAAGAAAACCAGTTCTGAAATAGAAAATAGAAAGGACTCAATTCTATAAAGCCATTCTGAACTTGTTTAGAGACAGG
>VZTT01049938.1:27946-43013 GCA_013400855.1 Buphagus erythrorhynchus
TTTTTAAAAAAAAAAAAAAAAAAAAAAAAAAAAAAAAAAAGGGGGGGGGAATGACTCTATTTGCACACTACTATTCAGAAATTGCTTTGATATTCAAGGTGATCTGATTTTTCCTCAAAAAAAAAAAAATACAATACTTCATGTAAATCAATTATTTATTTAAAAGGAAATTTGCACCCCTTTGCTAAATCTGTGTCAGGATTGTAGAGTGCTGTACTTTTCAGTACTGTACCTTCATGGCCCAGGATAAAACACACAAAAATGTGTTCAGCCTAATGTCTGTAATTACATTTAAAACCTCCCAAACTCCACACTTTACTACATGCACATTTAAAAAAATGTGCATTTCTTATGACTTACATGCAGACTGGCAAGTGTCAATATTCAATAGAGAAGGAAATTGAGATACTCATTTCAGGCATGGATTTGCCTGAAAACTGGAGTTTTACAATGATGGAGGAGCAGCTGGAATAACAATCATCAGTGATTCCAGTACAGTTGTTCTAATTCTTACCAGCTGCTGATCTGGACCCAAATTCCTGCACATCCATCCACTATCTGTTCACTGTGTCTATTCACCATCCAGTACAAAAGTTTGTTACTCTTCTTGGTTGATCCTAAACTATTCTTTAACTATAGTTATTGGCCAGCACATTATTTCCAACAAAATATGGTGTTTTAAGCCTTGTCCAAAACAGGGTGGAGAAGGAGAGGAGCCTGGCCACTAATGAAGATAAAGAACTGTAAACACTGATAAGTTCACCTTGTTACAGTTTTTATTGAAGGACTCCAGATAATCTGAAGGACTAAAATCAATGTCTCCAACTCACTCAAAGTCTAAACAAGCAGCTCTTTTAATAAAGGGTTTTGTTCTGTGACAACAAAAGTCCAAACCAAGCAATCCAGATAGTGCCACAAAAAAAAAGAGAACATTAAGTATTGTTCAAGGAACAGGCTGGCCTGACCTGATGTTTTACACCACTCTGTGCACAGGGGAAAAAGAACAGAAAGAACAACAGTGAAAGGAATGAGTTTTCACTCACTCTCCCACATATGATAACTCCACACCCTGTCCTCAACCTTTTGCCAACAATTTTATTACTGGGAGTGTCAATAGGAATCCACCAGTTCACTGTGGGCAGCTGAATCTGGGCACTCACACACAGAAGTGCTGCAGCAGGAGACAGGAAATAAAAGACAAACTTTCTCTGTTTCCCAACTGTGTCATGGACTGGACAAGCATAATTAACAGTGTATTCTCAACAGCACCCAGTAAGGGTTTGTTGCACAGGAAAATTTCTACACTGGACAGGAGAAGTGCACTCAAGGCTTGCAAAAATTAGGTAAGTTCTTCAAATCATTTAATGCTGCAAAACTGCCTAAACTGCTTCCTCATTTAGCAGTTTGGAGGTAAGGTTAGAAACAGAAGGATGTGGTAAAAGCTTTTTAAGGTCTCACAGACAAGATGAAATTGAAAAGCTTCCATTAACATAGGTCACTATTGCAGTGCTACAGTAATACTGTACTTTTAATTTCTAAACTGGAAAACACAGCATAAGCACATAGTATCACAGAAGGAGCATGGACAGGTTCAGTGTCACATCACTGGACTATTGCAATACACTTCCCTCAGGCTACACTTTATGAGCACATGAATTCCTCTGCAGCACAGCGAGCTCCCAGCCTTTGAGGTCACACACACACACAAAGCCAACCCTTCATATTCTTCACTGGCCCTCAGCCTGCCTCTAAGGGACTGGTGATAATAAAGAGAGCTCTGCAAACTCCAGGAAGGATATCAGAGGGACACTGTGTCATCATCTATTCTCCAGCTGGAATGTTCTCGGGGCTGTTTGACAGAACATGCCCAAGAGAGAACGCTCCATTATGAAATTCCTTTGCCATTGGAATTCCCTAGAGCTTAAATTTGCATTGCAACCTGTATTGTCCTTTCCTGACTATTGAGATGTCAGGGGAAGGTGAAGGAGATGAAAGAAAGCAAAACGAAAGACAGAAACCTGTTGCTGGGTTCCATTTGTCAATCTGAATCCAGATGTTAAATGACAAGATATAACACTTTAAAAAGCAACTATAACCAAACCAATAATCCCTATCAATGAATTATCATGTACCTGTAAAAGATTCATATCATCTGGATTTTCAGAGCCAGGAACATTATCTTTCAGTATTGATGACATGACTCTCACGTTCATTTTTGCCATATCCAGTTCACTGTACAGTTTCCCAATCTGTTGGAATTCAACAGGAGAATATTGTGTAGGTGAACAGAGCAAGCAGAATAATTCTTACCTCTAATACACACTTTCTTTCCCATTAGGTGTAATATGGACTTAATGAGCATTATTTTACTCTGGTAACATGCCATGGAAATGAATGGAATTAGTTCAGCTTTTAAATGTGCACTCAAACTAAGATCCAAGCCTGATAGCACTACTTGTTTTCCTTACAGTGAGAGTTAATCCCTCTCACTGATGCTACTGTTCCTCCTTTTAGTTACATACAGGGCAAGCAGGAATGGAAAAGAACTGTCCTTTCCTTCCTGCTTTTTATAACAACCTCTTCACACAAGCCTTAAAAAAAAAGTGAAAGTAAGTTTGGCTTTCTCGCTTATCTCTGAACAAGCTTTTCTCAATTTGCATAACAGCATTGTAAGATGTGATTAGATATCCACACACTCAAGTAGTAATTCCACAAATCTAAGAGCAGGAGCCCAGAGCTACCCCCTGTGAACTGAGGGTCCCTGCAGTGGCACCCAGGCTGCTCAAGTCACACATTCACAGCACATTTCAGGTGGACCCACCCTCCCCTGAACCTGTAGTGCTGCACCTGCTCTGGAGTCAGCAGCAACGTTGGGCCAGTGGGAAGAGGCAGGAAGGAACGCTTGGCAGGGCTGGCAGAGGATGGGGATGACTTTGCACAGAGTGAAATCTGTGAAAATACAAAAAAACCAGAGCTTGAGTTGAACAAAATTGCAGCAGGCATCCTGCTGAGAGAGGAACATCTCTCAGGCTACACAACTGGGCAGGAGCTTCCTCGTAATCAGTGTTCCCAGGGAATTTGTTGAGCAAGTCCTATTTACAAAAATAAATCTAATGGCTATTTTGTAATGAAATGAGGCTTGGAAATCAAGTGTCTTTAGAAAGGGTTTGCAAGTAAATTCCATCACAGGATAAAGTGGGAATGGCTCAAGAACAAGCTAGCAAGGAATAATTAAGCCATCTAAGAGCAGAGTCCTTCCCAGAGTGCCACTGCAATTTTGCAATGAAGGACAGTTTGGAATGTGATCACATTTGGAAGCAGTAGAAGGGCTGAGTCTGGGTCTCTGCAGAAGGTAAAATACAAAAGTCTCCTGGACTGAAGAACAGGAACAGTCTGAGAAAGCTTCACCTGCATCACATCTGAACTGACTGCTAAAAAAAAAATTCAAATATAAACCCCAGCCTCCACTACACACTACCAACCCTTCACTTTCTGGAGACTGAGGTAAAAACTGTGTTCAGGTCTGCTGAGACAAACAGGTTTGCCTAACTACTAAGCAAACCTACAAACTAGGTTTGATTCTAACTGGCAAGTACCTGGGGCAGACAAAATAATCTCAATGTACTAGGTAAAGGAAAAACTGAGTATCTATTGAGAGCATTCTCCACATAGTTTGTTCAAACAACCTTTAAATACATAAGCTTTTGTGCACTCTACTATTCCACCAGCAGATTGAAGTCAGGATAAATCTGAATTATTCCTGCCTGATTATAGACATCTATAACACAGACTGATTATAGACATCTAATTCTGTAACTGCAAGATGGCTTTCACACTGCCCAAAACTCTTGTGAAAATTCTTCTAAAAAAATAAAAAGAAATCTAGAAAGAATGGCATTAAATCATGTACTGTATTTTCAGCTGCTGCTCAAAGCATATTTATCTTTAATGTCCTAAATGCCACACAATACTACCTATGACACAGGCTTAAATAACACTTACTGTGCAAAGCTGGAGAGATATGCAGACAATAATATTTCCTTACAGATTTCTACATCTCTCCATTTAATCTTAAAGATAGATGATGCTCATATTCTTAACAGTACGTGTTTTTGTGAAAATCTTACTCATTTTTGTTGAGGCTTTCAGAAGCTGACAAGTTTGGAACACTAAGCACTCATTTAATTTGAAGTAGATAGCATGCACAGATCTTGAAGGTCTCAAGACAGAGATGCTTGATTGTGAGAACATATCCATGAATCTGTACTTGGAAATGAAATAAACTCGTATATAGGTCAGGTCACCTTGTTGTTACCTTAGCTGTTTTAACTGAAACTGATTCCTGCTCATGTGCTTAAGTAGTTTGGTCATATTCTGCCCTGGAGCATTTAAATAAAAAAACCTGGATCAATCATGCCTTCTGTGTCCCATGAAATGAGCACATCCCATTTCTGAAGTGTCCTTGTATATCCTCACCTTAGATCCACCACTGCTGGTGTTAGAGGATGGAAACTCCACTCCTTTCTTCAGCAATTCTATGTAAACTTCTTTTACTTCACTCACATCCACCATCCCTTGAAAACCTCGTGCCCAAACCTGGTTTTGAAATATCAGGGACAGTAACAGCCACAGAAATGGTCAGTCAGTGGGTCAGACAAATGCTTTTAAAACGTGTGGTCCTAAAGACAAGTCACTCCCTTCCTCCACTCTGGGTGACTCCATTTAGTGCAACAGGAACCACAACAGTTCCAAAGGCAAGGTCTGTTTTCAGGAGAGGTTCCCAGGGTTAAACAGGTTGCACAGTTAAACATTTACCACGTAGCACAGATACTGTGGACACTCACAGCTCACTCCAGACTCACCATGATAAAGGTCAGGATTTTCTCCTGCATGTCAATGGGAAGGTTGAATCTTGGGTTCAGCAGTTTCACCAGCTTGTCTTTGCAGAAATCCTTCTTCACAACTAAAGACTGGAATCTTGGGCCACAGTTCTCCATACACATCTCAAGCAGCTGCACACACAGAAAACTTCTGTTACCCAAAGAATAGGAGGGGAAAAAATTCACAACTTGATGGCTTTTGTTTATTTTTGTTTAATTTGTTTCAAGGAATTACAGGGAAGAGTAGGAACAGATAACTTCTTACTAGAATGCCTGATGAGGTCACTTCAGGGAAAGAGCAGCTCCCTGTGTGCTCTGTAATACCTGCACAGCCCAAAGGAGCTGTGCCAGCCAGAGTGACACTATTTTTAACAGAGAGGCATGGTCATACTTGTTTCTATGTCATAGAACTTACTCAACACACAGTACCTTAACAGCAGGAAATCTGCCCATATCTTAAAAATATTACTTGTACAGGTTCAGCAATAGAATTAATTCACTGCCTAGCACATAAGTACCCTGGTCTGACAGGCTCTAAAGAACTCTGCAAGAGAAGAAAATCAGATTACTAAATGCCTGTTCTCTAGTCTGCCCTGTAAGTGAGAGACTAATGATAAAATAGGAAAGAACAAATTCACCAACTTGGAGCACAATTTCTCCATGAGTCTCAAAGGTCACACTGATTTGAAACAGATGAGCTGAAATGTTCCAAGTGTCAGATTCATCTTCATGAAGGAAGCCTGCTTCCAAAACCCTGCTTCAAAAGCTTAGAGCAGGATCCCTGCAAGCACTGTGCCTGCCCTATCAAACCCAGCAGGATGTGATAAGGACATAACACTTCTCCCTTGTACATCTGGAGGTGGCTGATTACAATTCCCATTTTGCAGAATACATGTCAAAAACTGCAATTACATCCCAGTCACCTGGGACTTGACAGGAAGCTGGGGTCAATCAGATGAGGTGCAGAATCAGGAACAGAACTCATCTTGCCTGGCCCAAATCTGAAGATTGATGATGACCCACACAGGGAAAAATGGTCACTCTTGTGCTTCTTTCTCATCAGTTGTAGCTTCACTTTCCCTCCCAATGTAAGAGGGAAGACAGAAAGTTGAAAGCAAAGGGCTGACATTAACAAAAGGCTGCAAAATTTCATGTGTTTTGAGACAAAACTTCCCCTGAATCAAGTAACAGACAGGGCATATTCTCAAAAGGATACATGTATTGAAAGGGGTGACATTGTGATCCTGATAAAAGTAGGTTAAGAATACTTTCCTATTCAGAGCAGACTACATTTGACTAAGTGAAATCATTTTAGTAACTCATTTTCTAGCCTCAAGACTCTGGGATTTTTCTCTCAGTGTGATCAGGAACTTACAGGAGAACAGGTTGAAGACCAGAAGAAAATATAATTCCAAAATGAAAACAGGGTAGAACAAAGAGACACTGACAGACTGCTGTGCAAAAAGCTAACTGAAAGATAATTACAAAAAAACATCTTGGCTCAAAACATTACTTTTCATAGAGAGTATATGAAATACATGCTAATAAGCCAAATCATTTGCCTGTGCAGGACTTCAAAGATGCTTTGTGTAAAGTATTTTCTACCCAGTGCATGGGAAACCTGTTATACTACTCCCTATTATTAATTCCCTACTTAGGAGACTGAGTATTTACCAATTGAATCAAAGTACTGAACTAAGAGTCTGGATCCTCCACTCAACTATGCCAGCCCAGCCCACTCACTCAGGGTAAAACTAAGCTGGTGTAAGAAAAAGAAGAATTTGACTCAATTATTTTTAACTGGACTATTCATGAACAAGCCACTTTCATGCTAATAACACCTTTAATTAGAATTTCAATATGGGTATTTATTATGCAAATAGGATTCCATAGTCCCAAGCACTTCCACTGGAAGGAACAGAACCAAGCTGGCCAAGCCAACCACTGCTCCATACAGCACAATGGAAACTCAACAGAAACATGTTTTAATAACAAAACTGGCAAATTAACTTCAATCAAACCATTAATCTTCCTGTCAATGGCAAACAGGATGTGAGAAGTGTTGGAACTGACAGAGCTGCTGTGTTCCAGGATAACTGGTCCCAGAGATCTGCACTGAGCAAGAAAGGCAAACTGTGTAATCCAAGGGCTCTGGTTTACAGGACTGAACCACAGAACTACAATGATAAAAGGCATCTACAGAGAGGTGAAGCCAAACTGTGAAGCAGAAAGAAAAACTGGGAGAAGTTGGTGAGCAGAGCAGAAAGCCAGCTATGCTCCTTATGAACAGAGACCTGACTCAGGTTTCAGGACTCCCTGCACATCCAAAGCAGCCCTGCTTGGTCCATCACACTGAGCAATGGGTGCAGCTCGGGAGGGACACTTCCCAGTGCAAGAAAACCCAGACAAACAGTTTGCTTCTTCACATTTCTGACTCAAGGGGAACAAGCCATTAATCCATCTGCAGGATTACACTCCACTGAACACATCCTGATGCCTGCCCAGCCGAGGTTTGGAACTGCAAGATGCAGTTTCCAAGGCCAGCATTTAAACCAAACCGGTATGAGCAGCTCCTTCAGCTGCCACTCACCAATTACAGTGCAGGGGCTGGGTACACTTCAGCAAGGTTCAGCAGTTCAAAAACACTGAATTTTCAGAAGTCTTGAGTTTTTCAGATTTCACACTTCAAACACTGAGATTTTGATTTGTTTTGCTCCCACTCAATGCCCTCTTCTTCTTTGTAAACATATCCAATAAAGTATAATAAAATAGAGTAGTACTCTTTTAAATGAGAAGGTGGAGGACTCTCTCATGCTCTTGTTTTTCAGATCCTCTGCTTTGTGAAAGGTTAATTTAACAAACTAAAATCTGAAGGCCACATGTGTCATGCTAATTTTTTTCTGCATCAGAAAAATTACACACAATTAAAAGGAAAAGTGGAAATATTCTTAGGAAAAAATACCCATCAAAATTTAATTCTAAGCAATTATTGAATGACTTATGTTGGAAGGGACCTTCAAGATGAACTAATTCCAGTTTCCCTGCCATTCACTAGATCAGGTTGTTAAGAGCCCCATCCAGCCTGGACTTGAACATTTCCAGGGATGGGGCACCCACAACTTCTCTGGGAAAATTACTTCCTTTAAAATATTTCCCAACAATATAATACAGAGGTGAAATAGTAATTTAATCTTAAATTTCTGCCCACTGCTTTGAATGCAGGAGTGAGAGGGACACATTCAATAATCAATTTCCCCATGTACTGTTCAGCTCCTAAGACCTTACAGGTATCAGAACTGGGGCACTGCAGCTTTGTAAAACCAAGGGAGATCTATGCAGGCAACTGAACAGCTGTCTCAGTACTCATTACATAAACAGAATTTATGTATCTAAAGCATACCAGCAATAAAAAGTCAAGTAACACACACAGAGTCTGTTTGATTCCTGCCTGAAAGCTCTAATCCTCCTCACTCTGATTGCACAACCTCCAGTGCCAGCCCTGATCTCTCAGTGTTATCAAAGGCTGGGCATGAGGCAACTCCATGGCCTGGCACAAACACCTCCATCCATGTGACTTCACAGGAACTGCAGCAGCTCAGAGCACCTGATTGCAAGCCATAGCCAGCACATCACCCAGCTGGCACTCAGCCTTCTTGCTCCAAGTAAATAAAGCATCACCCAAGAGCGAGGAGGAGGAACACACTGTTGAGATCCAACCCATCTCAGCATCAGAATCAGGGCTAACATGTGCAGTCCAGCTGCTTCCACGAAGATTTTCACCCTCCACTCTCTGTGTATCCTCTGGGAATGGGCTCCTTAAGCAGCTTCATCAGAAATATTAAATTCGAGGATGTCAAGGTTGAATAGATAGAAGTGGATCACAGTGCACTTCTAAAGAAAAGTGATTTGTAGATCCTTTTTAGTTTTATCTAATGTAGGCAGGAGAGACAATCTGATGTAGAGTCTCAAAAGCTAGAGGACCACATTTACTGTAAGAAATACAGGCACTAACAGTTCAACCAAAAAGAATCCTTATTTTTGCAAAACTCTGGGAAGAAAACATTTTTTAAGAGATGAGAGTTGCACAGGGAGAGAAGGGCTGTGTTTCAGGAAAATTATTTATTTTTTTCCATTTGCAATCAATTGTTGCTGTCATCTAAGCATTTCAAAATGGAAAACAGGAACAATTTCATCAAGGCAATTACGAAGATAAAAACAGAAGATACAGCACATAGGAAGAGTGATGTGGGAAAGGTAAAAACCACACACGGCAATGACGTCATCAAAAGAAAGATTTTACACATGCTAAAATTATGGCAGGACTGGTAAAATAAAAAGGAAAAAAGCCAGAGGCAGTGGGAGAAGCAAAGCATAAAAGATCTTATGTAAGAACTAAAACTAGAAAAAGAGAGAGAGACAGAGTTAGAGGAAAGGCTGGAACTTATTTAAATAAAAAAAAAAGAGGAAACAAGATTAAGGCATACAGGGAGAAGAAATCTGCAAACAAAAACCAGCAGCTATGCCAAGAGGATGTGAGTGCCTGGCAGGCAAGTTACAGGTGTGCATGGGGGTGGGGGAGCACAGAGCAAGGGGCTGGAACAGGACAGGAACTGCACTCCCAGCTGAACCTGCTGCCTGCTCCCTCTGCAATACAGTGAGCTTCCAGGTCAGTGTGATAAAGTTCTTCCCTGGATAGACGTGGAACAAGATCCTTCTCCCACTTTTACACACTCAAAAGCTAAGCTATAATGTCACCTTGGGGATATCTGCAGTGCAAACACCCAAAGAACAGCTTCCAAACCCAACCCTGGGTTATCAGCACAGACTGTGGCAGACAATCAGAGCAGGACAAGTGCTGCAGGAGACAGCCCTGATACAGGGATTGCAGGTGCACTGGGAACCCAGTGCTTCCATTATGCAAACACACAGAACACACAAAAATGTGACTCATCAGACAGTGGAGGAGGAAGCCAGGAAAGAAGTGCGGAAACAGAATGAGCTGAGGTCTATATTGACATGTTGAACAATTATCTGCATCTCTAACCTGTCAGGAGACACTTGGGCAATTGCTAAGTGACCTACAATTTGGCACTATCCATCACCCATCTGCTTTAATCACTCCTCAGCACATCTTGATACGGATAATGATTTTGCACAACAAATACTAAACCCATGAGTAACAGCACTCCAAGTGATGCAGACAAGCCTCTAAAACCTCAAAAAAGGAAATGGTGAAGAAAATACTTTTAGCCAATTAATGGAAGACTAAAATTCTCAAGAACTTAAAATACAAAAGATATGACTCTTGTCACAGTTGCACTATTGGTAGTCAAGAGTAACTCAAGTCAGAAACTCAGGACAGTATTAGAACTTCCTGCAGTAACATACTCCAGTAAATCTTAAATTGACTGAAATCACAACAGCTTCCCAAAACCCTGGGACAGTTCAGTAACACTGGCAGATTCTACAGGCCACATTGTGTCAAGTGAGGATATTCCCAGACAAGCCATAACGTGAACTTCACAGAGCTCACTCTGCCTCTCACTCCCTTACCTAAGTCACCATGGTTACCTTTTCCTTCAAGTTTATCATTTATATGTGATAACATTTCCTTTTACCAAGCACATACCACACATTCCACCGTGCTGCACACTGTGCTTATTTTGACTAAGATCAGCACCACAAGGTGAGTAATAGAATGGTCAAATGTAGCTTTTATGTAATATCCTAACCTCCAAGTTTCCACAAACAGGTGGGGCTCTCATAGAAGGACAGAAGAACTATCCTACTTTTACACAGAACAAGTTAGCTCCCCCACCAGAATTTGCATCATCCAGGAGTCCATGGAATGCCAGCAAACCATCTGATCTGCACTGTGGCAGTGCTGTACACACAAACAACAAAGACTCAAAACATCCTGGAGAGTTGTGTCAGGGATAATTTGCATGCCACCTTATCGTTTGGACTGTTTGCCTTCTTCATGTCTAATTAATATAAACATAGCTGTACTTACAGACAAGGTAAGTCTGATCTCCTTGTGGTTACAGTTTTTTGAAAGCTTCTTCTTCAGTGCTTTAACTGCATCTTTAGGCCTGTGACAAGAAATGAAAGAGGAGAAGTTACCAGTGAAGTTATTCTAATTCACAACTTCATCCAAGAACCAAAAATACCAGCCTGAGATACAGGACTAAATCCACCCCTGTGTTTACACCCACATAAAACCAGAGCAATTGCCTCATCGATTTCAGCAAAATCTCTTCAGCACTGAAGTAGAGCAACAAAGCAGTGAATCAGGTTTGTTACTGCAGACTGTGCATTACTCCAGAGACTTGTGCAGAGAAATAAAGTTATTCTCCTCTGCAAAGTCTGCTCCAAAATGATATTTTCCCACAGTTTTACAATAGAATTATTTATCTAGCTTTTATTGCCGTGAAAGAAAATATCAATTGCCAGATGTATCAAGAGTTGACTGGTAGTCTTCATGTATGATGCAATTAGAAAATATTCTCCTGGGAGTGCTGTCAGGAGTAGGGGTGTCATGGATAACTTCCACTCTTATAATTGCAGGATGCACTTAACTCATCTGAGTAATTACCATGGATGGATGGACAACCCACTCCAGCCCAGAGATAGGAGCATTTCTAACCCAGCCATTTCCATTTCTATATATACACCCATATCTTCCATCTGTGTGGGAGGAAGAGGGTGGAAGATGGTATCGAGGTTATCACATGTGGGAAGCAGTTTTGCCTCATTAATATTACACTACCTATAGTGTACAATTATTAGGGCCAGCCCAACACTCATGATCAACATAAACAAGATGTCCTAACATCTCTTTAGGATCTCTCTAGAATCTAAGATGGAGCAATAGGCCCAAATACAATGTTTCACTAAAAAATACCCCAAGAAATCTTTGTCGAAAACATTTCAAAGTCAATGAAATTAGGTGGGTGTATACCATAACTGCATTTCTTAGTTTGAAGTGCTATACTTCATGATAAAAAAAAGAGAAAAAGACGTTTCTCTATCTTTTTGATCATATGTCATATCCAGGCACATCAGTACAGCATCAAGTGATAGATGGGAGAACAAGAGTGGAGAAGAAGCTTCCCTTGCAGAGAGCTGTGCTACAATTCCACTCCTGCTTGCTTCCCTCACTGAAGCATCTGGAAATGCTCTGGTCAGGAGCTGGATATTGCATTAAAATAACCATTTGCCTAATGAGATGCAGCAGTTCTGCTGCTCCTACAATCCTGTTACAGACTGTAGTAGCTGCCTAGGAGGAAGTTACAAGGAGGTCCTCTGCAAGCCTAAGCTGTGCACAAGAGGAAACAGTTTATTAAAAAAAGGCTCTGTTTCATGGAAACTTTACATAAAAGCTAACACTGAGGGTCAAAGCGTGCTGTTGCTTATGGCAATAAACAGAAGGAAGTCATTATTACTGACATTCCAAGCACTAGGAGCCATGGGTGAGAGTGTGGAATCCAAAACAATTGAGAGGGAAAAAAAGTTGATACAGAAAAGAAAAACACCTGTGCAGAAAGCAAGCCATGCCTCATTGTCCTGGAGAAAACTCTTCAGCTAGTGTTAACATATGCCACTGCTAGAATGAGTTCTTGCCATGCAATGCTGAAGCTGATCTTACATGAGAACAAATTTCCTTTTTTCCCTTTTTACAGGTGGAAACAAGGAAGCTCAGAGCAGCAAGTGGCTGAGCAAGTCTTGATGCGGCTGTTCAGTGCAAGAGCCCAACTCAGTGCTGGGAGCACACCTGGATGGGATGGATCCCATGCCACAGGATCCCACACCTGGATGGGATGGATCCCATGGCACAGGATCCCACACCTGAATGGGAAAGATCCCATGGCACAGGATCCCACACCTGGATGGGATGGATCCCACACCTGGAAGGGATGGATCCCCCTGCACAGGATCTCAGACCTAGATGGGATGGATCCCATGGCACAGGATCCCAGACCTGGCTGCGCCAGATCCCATGGCACAGGATCCCAGACCTGGCTGCGCCAGATCCCATGGCACAGGATCCCAGACCTGGCTGCGCCAGATCCCATGGCACAGGATCCCAGACCTGGCTGCGCCAGATCCCATGGCACAGGATCCCAGACCTGGCTGCGCCAGATCCCATGGCACAGGATCCCAGACCTGGCTGCGCCAGATCCCATGGCACAGGATCCCAGACCTGGCTGCGCCAGATCCCATGGCACAGGATCCCAGACCTGGCTGCGCCAGATCCCATGGCACAGGATCCCAGCCCGCCCCACCCCGGCTGCGGCACAGCCTGGCAGACACTGCACGGAACTCGAGGACAAAAGCCAAGCGTTTTTAACAGTGTTGAAGGCACCCGAGTGTTCAAAGCCTTTTTCCAGGTGGGTTTGCAGAATACGGGGTACCCGTTCAGCCTAACGAGCAGCACAGGTTGTACAGACCACGTCAGACTCAGGTGTGAAACCTCTGTCACCACCTTTCTCCACCGTGCATCTACGGGGCAGAACCTCCGAGCCCGATCCCGTAAAAGCCCCGCGACAGCAGCGCTTTTCCTTGGGAACCAGAGCAAGGCTCCCTGCACTGATCCCTTCGGGCTCTCTCCCCACCCGATGCCCGATGTCGCCTGCCCGTTTTTCCTTGGGAACCAAAGCAAGGCTCCCTGTGTGATCCCTTCGGGCTCTCTCCCCACCCGATGCCCGATGTCTCCTGCCCGTTTTTCCCTGGTACCCAAAGCAAAGCTCCCTGTGTGATCCCTTCGGGCTCTCTCCACACCCGGTGCCCGATGTCTCCTGCCCGTTTTTCCCTGGTACCCAAAGCAGGGCTCCCTGTGTGACCCTTCGGGCTCTCTCCCCACCCGGTGCCGCCCGTCCCGGAGCGATGCCGGTGTCCCCGCGGTGTCCCCGCGGTGTCCCCGCGGTGTCGCCGGCCGCGGGCTCACCCCTCCTCCGTGGCGTTGATCACGTCGCAGATGTGCAGGAACTGTCCCCACTCCTCCGTCTGCAGCGACCCGAGCGTGGCCCGCTCTGAAAGGCCAAGGGGAGCCGAGGGTCAGCGGGTCAGCGCCCGGCGGGGCCAGCGGGGGCGGCCGGGGCACCGCTCCGGGCTACTCACCGACCAGGCTGCCCACGGCGGTGCCGAACGGGTCCCGCGGAGCCTTCCCGAAAGCCATGGCCGCTGCCGGCAGCGTCCCGCGGGCTCTGCGGGCCGCCAGCCCCGGCCAGCCCCGGCCCCGGCCCCGCCGCCGGATCCGGCCGCTCCCTCCGCCCCACCGGGCGCTCCCTTCCTGCGCTCGGGCGGGGCCGCCTCCAGGATCCGATCCCGGCACCTCGAACCCCATCACCGCCCCCGCCCCCGGGGCTGGGGGGCACCCGGGGCTCCCCCCAGGGAGGGCGCCCCCTGGTGGCTCCCAGGGNGGCACCTGGACACCTACCGGGGCACCTGGACACTCACCGGGGCACCTGGAACCTACCGGGGCTGGGTCCCACCCGGGCATCCCCCGGGATAGGGCTCTCCTGGATGCTCACCGGGGCACCTGGACACCCACCGGGGCACCTGGACATCTACCGGGGCACCTGGACACCTACCGGGGCTGGGTCCCACCCGGGCATCCCCCGGGATACGGCTCTCCTGGATGCTCACCGGGGCACCTGGACACCCACCCGGGCATCCCCCGGGGTAGGGCTGTCCTGGATGCCCACTGCAGCATGGGGTAGGGCTCTCCGGGACACGGCAGGGATGCTCCCGGGCCGGGCTCAGCCGTGACTCGGGGCTGGCCCGTCCGGGGGCTCCGGTAGCCCAGCCCTGCCCGGCAGAGCCGCACGGTCAGCCCCTCAGCCCGGCCCGGACCCAAAGCAGCCCTGACCTCCCCTGGGTCACAGAGCCACGGGCTCATTTTCCTGCCCCATGGCCGGGGTTTGACCCGCCAGCCCCCCGCCCGAAGGCAGCGGTGGCTCAGCCCGCTCCTGGATGGATTCAGAACCGAAGCCACGAGGAGCTCGGAGTTCGGTGAGGCGAAGCTCAGAAAGACCCTCAGAGCCTTTTCTGCTGCTCCGGGTGGGATTTCACACCTGGACCCACGCTCAGAAACACCATCAGAGCCTTTTCTGCTGCTCCGGGTGGGGTTTCACACCTGGACCCACGCTCAGAAACACCATCAGAGCCTTTTCTGCTGCTCCGGG
>VZTT01049938.1:46451-66447 GCA_013400855.1 Buphagus erythrorhynchus
TTTGTTTTTGAGATATTATACATTACCTCTCTCTGGGATTTTACCCTTACCATGTGGTATTAATCCAAAAACTTTCCTCTCCTCTCCTCTCTTTCAGGAAACAACTCTCCTTTTTCCCTGGATCAAAGCTGCAGATAAATATTCTGTTGTATATTCAGGAAATTTATCTAAGCCTTTTCTGAAGTTCACCTTCTCAGACACAAAGATGCATCATCTGAGCTTCTTTCCAGAGGTGTATTTTCCTCTAATGGATTCTAGATTTATAGAGAAATTATGAAATTATTATTATACTGCAGAATATGGTGAGTCTTGACTTAAGTTTTCTGTAGTAGGGTGAATATTAAATATATCTTCTCCACTGGAAGGTAGAATCCTCAGACTGACTCTCACAGGAAAACTCACAAAGACTCCCTTAATCTTGAATTACAGGAACAGTAGATAGTTTTCTCATTAATAGGATGCAACTGCTGTATATACATGCATACATATATATATACTGCTGCATATAAACTAGGTATGAACTTGATAATTCAGATATATAGCAAATTTACCTGTGAGAAGCTGGGAACTTTTCTATCATCAAAGGAAAGTGGCAAACAAGTAGTTCTCATTTAAGCTAACAATAAAGAATATATGAATTGGCCAAATTTCTCTTTGCATTAGAAGATACCTGAAGTTTATTTTGTGGGAGGTCCTTTGGGAATTTGGACAGTTGTAAAGCACACTTGCCCAATTAAATCAGGAATGCTTTTTGAGTTACAAGGCACTGGTGCACAGCAGGACACTGAGATTACACATGGTACACATTGCTATGGGCTACAAGTTTAGTTTTGTTTTGTTTGCAAATTATTTAAGTTAATGATAAAAATTTCTTATATCTCACTCTGAGGTGCAATAAAAATTTCTCTGCCTTCAATGAGCAAGCTTGAAAAAGCTTAATTTGTGCACTTTTTAAAATTAAAAAATTACTTGATAAATGATGAGGTCTTCAGATTGGTGTTTTCATCTCTAAGTGTGCTGAAATGCAATAAAACTAGAAATAATTTTGTCTGTTGTTCCAAAACAAAACAAATCAGCCAATCTCCAAATCCTTATGTCTTAAATGTGTGTGGTATAAGAACTTGAGCTACAGGAATTAGCAAGCATCAAACTTGACTCCAGCTGATATTTTCAGTACCAGGAACAATCTTGATGAGTTGGGCACCATTGCAATTATCAGTGTGGAAATCAATCCTGGAAGAAACTGCCACCCTCAATCTCTGCCCATTAGCAGCAGGTATGGCCTTTCCCAAGGAGTTCATTTTTCTCTTTGTGACACTCCCACTGCCACCTGAAGAGCAGAACATCTCTGAGGGAGAGCTTAGTTCAGCACTGCTGCTTCTCATTTCCTTAGTGCTTAGAGAGAAATAATAACTAAACACAGACCCTTTAAAAATACACATATAGAAAATAACTTCAGGGCACCGCATCCAAATTAAATAATTTCAGCAATATTTGATTGCCCACAAATAGTTGTGCTGGAACAAACATCCAAAAGCTTCATGGACTGGCAGAAACTCATCCCCCACAGAGCCCTGGTTCCAATCCCAGCCTTCTCCAAGCCATGCAGTGCTCACAGGGCCCCCTTCTGTCCTAATTAACCAGGAGTCTCAGCTCAGCTCTCTGCTGGACTTTAATTACAGCATTATTAATTCATGGGGGAAAAAACTGACAGATGGTTCAGGTTGGTTGTAGCAAAAGGCAGGTGCTTGGCAGGAAAAACTCAGGAATGATTAAACAAGTGAGTGGTGGGGGTTTAGCTGCTTTTCAGTGAGCAGTGTTCACAGTACCAGTTACTCTTACAGTACAAGGGGACTTCTCAGCATAAAAATAAAAAAATTGCAACAGGTTTGGTTCTGGTTTTTAAAAAAGCTTATAAATATGTCTTCTTAATTTGGTTTCTAGCTTTTGCTGGGGTCATTTTGCTCCTCTTTCTTCTATAAATAAAACTAAAAATATTTTAGGTTGCTAATTTAAGAGAAGTTGTGTGATTCCATTGTGTTCCAAACAATGGAAGTAGTTGGTTACTCATCAACTATTGTTACACTGAGCTTCTCTCATGAAGAAAACCACTAATTTTCATTTCTTATAAGGGATAACAAATGTCATAACTTTATTAATAACTTCAATTGCCTGAAAAAACAGTTTTGAAGCAAGTTTTAATGAAACAAATGAATTACAGCAAACACAGGCAGGGCCCAAAAAGATGCCAAGGTCAAGATTTTAAGGAAAACAAGAAGAAACTAGTGCCATGATTCTGAGCTCTCCATCAGTTATTCTGTTCCATGGCAGTCTTTCTCTAAGGTCTCAGTGAGTCTCATCCATCGTGGTGACATGGAGAGTGTCTGAACTGAGGAAAGAGGCTTTCAGCAGACTCTGAGGCCATTTGGATGCAGGTTCTGTCTGCTGGGGTGGTTTTCTGCTTGAGGAAAAGAAGTTACAGGGTTTGTATGCTTTGTGGTTTTGTTTTGTTGTTGTTGTTTTTTTGTTTTTTTTTTTTTTAAACTAACATACATACGCAATTTATGGCTTCATCCTCTTCAGGAATCCATTTTGTGTTTCTGCCATGTGTTAATTCCATATAAATATGAGAAAGTGTTGGGATTTCCCTAATGTTTTTGCTTTTTTTTTTTAAACAAAACAACAGTTTAAACTATGCTTCTCATCCAAGTGTATCCAAAAATTATTCAAAGACAAAAAAATCATTAGGTTTCATTTTGAGCATGCAGAACCAGATAACACTGACAATTTCAGAACTAGAATTTTGGACAGTTTTGATTTTGACAAGTCAGTATTTGCTCATCAGGGGTGTTTTTTTTTGAAATATTTCCCATCAGCTGCAGGTTTTATTACACATTAATTACCTCTCAGCTAGGAAATGAAAAACCCAACCCAAAACCTCTTTCCACTAGTGGAGACAGTTATGGGGACCTGCCAAAAGACCCCACTTGAAAGGCACTACCATTGGAGTGCAGGATGTAGAGAAATTTCTGCAACTTGTTCAATGGAAAGAACCAGATGTGTATTTGCCAATTAACAGAATAAACAAATAAATGCAGATTTTAATGCTCTAACTCAGTGAAAGCTGAAGAACATCTTTCCCTGTTTCTAAGGGAGGCAAATGTTCACCTGGGTTCTCAAACTGGACACAGAAACAAAGGCTGCTTGTGGTTGGACTGAACCTTCTATGTACAAAGGATTCAGATTTCCTTAACTTCCACCACACCTGGGTGAGGTCAGTGCAGGTGGCTCTGGCAGTTGTTAACCTGAGGCTCACAGATTAACACATGTGGCCTAAATGGAGATTTGTGTCACCTCCACGCCATCCTGAGCCTCCAGTTTGTGGAGCAGAGGAACACTCACCTTTCTCAGGGAGTTCCTTTGCACTGCAGGTTTACAGAAACTGTTGGATGGTGACATGTCACAGAGCCTGAGCTCACTAAAATTACCTTCAGTAAGAGAAACTGCAGGAGGTACATCCTCTGTATCAGGGTGGAATTAGTGCTGGTTTCTCCTCTGAAACTTTGGGTCAAAATCTCTGAATCTCTGTTCAGAACAGCTGTAAGCCTCAGAACACACTCCCTGCTTTGGCTGCACCTCCACACTGATGTTTTTGGCAAACAGTGCAGTACATTTTACCCAGGGAGCTGGAGCAGTGGCATTTGCAAGACCATGCAGCTACCAGTAATTTAATGCTGTGTGAAACACTTATCATGACCCCTAAAAGGCACAGTTCATGTGCTGCAGGAATCCCACTGCTATTTCCAAAAGCAGAGGATGGTTTGAGATGCACTGTGCATACTCACTCTAAGAGACAGCACAAATCCTGTAGACAAACTGGAAATTTCTGCTTGTCTGCACTTCATCTTTTACCACAGCTGTCTGTGTGGTGATGATGCAGTAATGTCAGCAGTGGAGGGGTTTTTTTCTTAAATATTTAATACAGGAGAGTATCAAAATTATTTGCTGGTTTGCTTTTTCCACCATGATCAATATGTCAGAGGTCTTCCCATACTAGACCATCACTCCAAGTCTGCTGCTGATTGCTATTACAGTCACTCCTGGAAACAGGCAGTTCTTCCATCATTTCTACTAATTCAGTACACCCGTTTTTCCTTGCAATGACACTCATTTATATGCATTCCCTACTTCTGATCTTATGAGCAGAAAGACTCCCACATGGTACACACAGCTCTGCTCAAAAAGAAATGCAGAGCTGAACTGTACTTTTGGTCTCTCAGCTTAGGAGAATCACACAAAGCCTTGGCTTTGCACTAATGCTTTCTAAGCACCACTGCTGAATTTTGGTAGGGATTTCACATCCAGTAGGTAAGGAAAGATGGCTGGGGCTCTCCCTGCATGTTTGGCTCCATCCAAAGCCCAAAGCCAGGAGCTATCCCTGGTTTGGTGCAGGTTGTTCTCATCACTAAGGGAGCCCTGGGCTCCCACTGACAAACCTGACAAATCACTGTTTCCTGGCAGCCCCACTTTAAGGAGCTTTTGAGATCCAGCAATAAGTAACTCAACTACAAATTGCCACACTTCTCTCAAATTGAGATTTTGTGTCAGAAAGTGCTCCTGAATAGTCAAAGTGGATATCAATACCTGTCATGGGTCAAATGGGAAGAAGGGGAGAAGACGAGAATGAAGAAAATGCTATCAAGTGTAACAGGAAGCAAATAACTTTTTGGTTCATGGTGAGATGTCATTTGACAAGACAGCATCCTGCAGGAGAGAAGCATGAAACTTGTTTCCTGATGCACTGCATGCATGCTCACACACTCACCTTCCTCAGATACTTGTCCTCTCGTATTCTGCAGAATCTGCCCCAAAACATTTCTCTCATTTCACAGAAGGCCCACCATTCCTTATTTCATTTCATATTTCCTTGCCTTGTTTCTCAGTTACTTTTGGCCTCTAGAATCTTTGCCATGCCCATTCACTTATTCCTGGAACTATGTCTACAATAATGATTTATTCTGTAATGAACTGAAACACAAAGCCACCAAAAAGGCACTGACACCACTGCTTTTTTGACCAGTTGCTCACAGAGCATCTACAGCCAGGCTTTGCATCAGTGCTGTGGAAGTGCTTGTTCTGCAGTCTTGCCTGCAGGGCAGACCTTTGCAGACTGCCATGTCTGCACACAATTGTCCCCCAGACAGCTGCACCTGCATGGATCAGAGATCAGACCATCACCCCTGAAGAGCTCAAACCTTCCCACTGCACTCACTTGTACCACACTCTGGTGCTCAAGCTCTGAGCAATTATCAATGACAGCACCTATCAATTTGAGCTCCTTAGATTTTCCCCATTGCTACAATAATGAGTGCTTTACACTCCTTCATCCACTTCCCTTTCAATCCCACATTGAAGCTCTGAAGCAGCAATAGGAAGATTATATGTTGGAGTTGTTAACTTCTCCAAAGTCCCTCTTCTGATGCCTATTTCCAGAGAATTGATGCTTAAAACATGGTCTCAGCTGTGGCTTGACCAGAGGCTGGAAAATTTTGCTCCCATGCCTGCCCACAAAGCCTTTTGTCATGACTGAACTGAATTTCTTGGCCCCTAATTTCCACTTGCCTTGAGGAGCAGTAAGAAACTGGTGCTCTGCTGTTTCTGTGAATAGCAACAGAGGATTCCCACTGGAAATATGAAGATTTATGCCTTCTTCCATAGAATTCTAAAAGCACACAGAAATTACGTGAGGGTGCTGAGGGTGCCTCCTTAGTATGCAGCCACTGTGTTCTTAATTCTGCACTCCATCCACTGAGCCTTTCTCTCTTAAGCATTGTGTGGGAAGCCTGAGCATTGCTGGGATTTGAACCTTGTTAGCTACCTGTAAACCCTTATTTTTATCTAGATAGAAGGAATTTGGCCAAAGTTACACAGGAGACCTGTTGTAAATTAGGGAATTGAGCCTAAGCCTCTTATATCTTAGAGGAGCAGCCTGACTGCTGCTTTCAGAAGAGCCTCAGTACATTACACCAGCTAAGTGTCTTGCTCAATCACTGTTCTGTGGATTACCAGAGGGCAGATTAACTGGAGTCTATTGAATTTTTAAAACATAAAATAAATACCTCCTATAAGCTCTCAACAGGTTTCTCCTAGCAAGGTTTTGAGGAATTTGCACCTTCCTAATTCTGCATGTGTATAAATGCACAGAAATTGATAGTACATGAACCTACCTAGTAGTAGAGCAGAGCCTCAGAACATTATTTATGGCTAATGAAAGGCAATGTCATTCCTGACATCCCAGATAAATCATGTTTTCCATTGCTATACACAAATGGACTAGAATATAGTTAGCATTTAGTCTGCTAGGCAAGAATAACTTCAGCCCTTTCAAATTGGAATTCTCTAACCACCCATGAACGATAACATGTTGTGCATTTACCATCAATTTTCTGACTTTGTGGGGAATGGGGACTGAAAGCAGGGCAGACAGAGCATTTCATGCAGTGCCTTGTTACTTATAATTTCTTTACTGTGAGTCTGTGCCTACCCATTTCAGCTGCAGCTGATAATGCAACACCCACAGCTCAAGGTCACTACCTGGAAACTGGTGCTTGCTTTTAACTGGACTCACTTGAATGGTATTAAGCTTCAAGTGCTGCTTAGTCTTAGCTTTGATTTGGTTCAGGTTAACTGCACCTCTTGTGAACGGGGCACTTGACCCTCCTTGTTCCTGCTGCTCAAATCACTTGCAGAAAATGTGCAATATAGTTAGCAGACTTTTGAATACAGATGTGTATACCTGCACACCAGCAAGGTGATCACTGGTTTCTCAGTGTTTTACACCAGTTCTAGTTCTTGAAGGGACTCCTGTGGCAATGGAATACAGATATAATAAATGGGAATTAATTCTACTGCAACAACCTGGAACAGCAGTGCAATGGTGAGAGGTGCCATGGCACAGATATAACACACAGCACCCTGGTGGTGCTGAGACTGCTCCACAGAAGACAAAAAAAAGGAATCTTTCCATTGCTCTTTTAATCCTTTTATTTCTGAGGCCTAAAGGTGAGTCCAGTAGAGCATGGCTAATTAATTACACCTCTGACCTTCACCCACTGTGTGGCTGCTGGAGCCCTCACACACACCACAGTGAAGCTGCTGCAACCCCAATACCTGCACACCTGTGTGAGGGAATTCCTTCCAAAGCCTCTCTGCTCAACACAGACCAAGACCTTTATGGCTGCACATATTTAAAGCTATATTTAAAACCCCAGCTCAGCTGCAAATTGAAAGAGCCAAACCCTTTGAGGAAACAGTAATGACCTTTGCTGGTGCATAGTTTGCTTTGCCCAAGGATGTTTAACTTCTTGATTTAGTCAGTCAGTTTGGACAACTCAGTTTGCCAAGTCCTTTGTAATTTCCCTTCTCCTTATGAACATGGTTAATATTTAGTTATCAGTTGAG
Source organism: Buphagus erythrorhynchus (assembly GCA_013400855.1). Lineage (NCBI taxonomy): Eukaryota > Metazoa > Chordata > Aves > Passeriformes > Sturnidae > Buphagus > Buphagus erythrorhynchus. The sequence goes on from VZTT01049938.1 coordinate 53,913, forward strand.
GCAATCTTTATTCTCCTGTAATGTTTTTTCACTTCTTTCTATATTTTTAATGACTGGTTGTAAACAAAAATTCCACAGAATATTTTATATTTTTAAGCAGAAAATCTTAGTGCTTAGCCCATTTCCTTTTTAAAAAGAAACTTATTAAGGGTTTCATTTTGATTAGGAGCATCATCCAACAAACCTCTATAAATAGTCAGTCATTCAGTATATTCTCTACATTCCCAAATAAAAACGTTTCACTTCATGTGTGCTTTATCTAATGTAAAATGTATTTTTTCTAGTCAATACGCATTTCTGTAGCTGCACCTCTTAGGAGTTACACTTCAGATATTCACAAGTTCCTACTCTGAGGATTAAGGAGTCTTTGGACTATCCTCAGGAATCAGTTTTTAATCAGGATGAGGCATCACATGAAATTGTGGGATATCCATGAGCTTGGTAATGTGGAAAACTTCAACTTTTCAGCATTACTAATGATCTTCCAAATATTTCTCTACATTCCTGACATCAAGGTAAGTACAGCAGCCCCTGACTGCTGAGGAATATTTTTGGCTGATTGGCAAAACATCAGCAAATACAATCCTGTTGTGCAGCACCTTCTCTTTATCTTTTAATGCACCAGGATTACCTCAAATGTAAATACATCCAACTTCTAATCAGAAATGGTATTTAATGTCCCAAAATTACTTACCAGGACTCTGTTAAATCAGAGATAGTGCAGTGCAGATTACAAAACCAGGATGCAGGAGCCAGGACTCTTGGGATCTTCCTTTAAAGCTGCCTTGCAGTGGTCTCAGGGAAAATAGAAAAAATAATCACTCACTTCTATGATGCAATTTACTCATCTAAAAAAAATGAGATAACTTCACTGATCTACTTCACAGGCACTGTGTGAGTCCTCAATAATACTTGTGAAACTACGCAGTGATCTCTTGGCAAGAAGTGTTCTGATGGAGCCCAAATCTCAAAAATTGCTGTCAAATCAGGGAGTGAAAAGCATGCACTGGACAGACATGGATGGTGCTGGAGTTATTGCCACTGTGATGCCTCTCTTAGTGTTTCATCTCCTTTATTACCTATCTCAGGGCCTATTTTGATGAGTTAGCATACTTTTACTAATGAGTTAGCATACATACTAATACTTTTTTCCCCCCTCCAAAATTTCCCATGTCCTCCTTAGCCCTGCTCCCTTTTCAATTTTTTTTTTCCCCATCACAAACTGCTCATGAATTGCCTTGGCAGTGAGTAAAGTGTAAGTACTTTTAGGAGGTGGTTTCTGGTTCAGTGGCTGTCAGCTGGTGCTGTCAGAGCCCCCAAAAGGCAGCTGGGAGGGAGCAGCAGCTTCACTCACACCATCCCTCACCTGCTGCAGGGGAGCCAGGATGGAGCACTCCCTGCCCAGGCCACTGCCAGGAAATTTTATTCATGGGGGTTCCCACTGGCCACGACATTGGAGTTCTCAAATAACTGTGATGTCACACACTGAGGAGAATGATCAGCTTTGGAAGCAGCTCAGTGTGGAGCTGGAACTTTTGTGGTTGTCCAGGTAAACCCCCAGGGCTGCCAGAAAGGATGGGGCAGGCTTTAGGTGAGGACAGGAAAATGAAGGATCATTACTGCTGTAAAATATAAAAACATGGACAACCACCCCTCTATTTTTCCATAGCATGCTAGAGAACTAACTAGGATAATCTCAGAAGTTCAATACCATACTTGAGTGTTGAACTATGGCCTCCTAAATACAGAAAAAAGGTCTTGTTATATCACTGGCTGCTTTCCTTAAATCTCCTCTTTTTTTTCCCCAAAAGGCACTAAGAATTTACCTTCAGCATGTGGTTTATTCCTATTAAAATTCACTGAGTTTAGGCATATAATTTAGTAACTTAGATTCTTAAATGGAAAAAAATGAACTTAAATTCTTAAATGAAAAAACCTAACCCCAAAAGTTGTTTGTTCTCTTACTTTATCCACATCCCTATGCAAAGCCTGCATGGTAAAAGATTAACTGCCCCATAAACAAACATCAAAAGGAAATAAAACTCTTTTAGATTGATTGAATACTGCATTTGTTTAGGATGTGCAAAAGCAAGTGCATGGTTACAGTGCCATGTACTTTCACAGATTCCTGATGGAAGTCAAATCTAGTGGAAGATTTACTTACTGTGCACAGCAGGATACTACTCAGGGACTGAAATTCCTGATGTTTCTTGCATGTTTCAAATAAATGGCAGATTGAACCATTTTGATTAATATACATTTTGGAAAGAAATCATCTCCACACACTTCAGCTGTGTGAGCAATGAAGGAAAGTGTGAAGACACCATTTACTCTTCCTCAGAATCCTGGCAAGAACTCCAGGCTGCCCTTTTCCTTTTCCCCTGTCCCACAGGGTCAGTGCACTCTGGAGTCCTCACACAGCTCCTTCCATAGGCAGCAGCTCCTCTTCCAGCCCTGCCCCTTGCTGAAGCTGTAATGTTGTCCCTTTTATTCTGATTTTTAGTTATGCCTGTCTTTTTTTTAATAGTAAGTATGTATGTATCTGGCCTGGGGTGCAGTATTTTCTGCCTGCTTTCAGTCCTTTTTAATGCCTTTGATGTGCTGTGGAAATAATGTTGATTTTAGCCAGGGGATTTTAGGGAATGAAAAAATAATCAAAAGTTATCAAATGCTCAACACTTCCCTTTAAATGCTGCTTGAAATCAGAGAATTTACTTTTATTTCCAAACAAATTTCCATCTAGAAAATCTTGTATTTATGAATAGGAAAATGCTGGAATTGAAAGCAATGGTTCATTTTCTCCTGCTCTAGGTGCTTTAGCAGGGGGTTGGATTAGAGGCTCCCTTCCAACCCCAACCATTCTGGGACTGAAATCAATCCTGCTCCACCAGAGACAGGAAAAGGCTTCAGTTCAGAACCAAATCCATCTGTTGGAAAACGAGGAGTCTCAAATGAGTCCAGGGGGAGTTCTGTCCATGTCTGGGGCCAGCTGGGCTGTGGAATTGGGGACTGGGGGTGGCTCCACGCTGCACTCCCAGCCTGGGCTGGCACTTCTGCCAAGGCTCAGATGCAGATTTTGGGACCTGAGCTGGCACCTGCACACAGAGCCCTGCAGGCTGGGGGGCAGAGCACCTCAGGGAGCTCTGTGCAAGCACCCCCAGACACCTGCATCTCCCTCCTGAATCCAGAGAGCTGGGTTGGTGATGGTTTCCAGGTTTTTACAGTGGTTAGTGTTGCCCAAAGCACAACACGTGCAGTACATTGCCCTTTACTTGCTGAGGGCAACTGGATTTGTTCACCTGGTGGGGAATTTATGTCCAGATCAGGTTCTTTCAGACTTCAGTCACTGTGTATTTCCTCTGGAATGTTTGCTTTGTGTTGGCTACCTGTTTTTTTTATTATTTGCTACAGGGTTACAGAGTGTGGGGGCAGGAGGACGGAGGGACAATCCCACAAGGAAAGGGAGCTGGAGACTGCAATCATTCCACCACGTTTTCCCTGGGACACAGCAAGGGATCTTCCATTTCTGCCCTCCACCTGATGCAGAATGAAGAAACAGACTGAGAGATGTTAGTTGTGGGACTTAGTGCAGTAATGAATCCTAAAGTGAGGAAAATTGTATCAGGATCCCTAAAAAATAGAACTGAAGATGAAAGAGGCAGCAGAAAGACTTAAGAGACCAGACTGGCAAAAATCCACTCATAGTGACACATTTAAACTGCATAAAAATAAGCAGCAGCTCTTCCAACTCTAGCCTAGAGACAGACCACAGGGACAGACACTTGTTTTCCCACTGGCAAAAGAAAATTAATATTGCTTCTGCCTTACCTCTTCTTTTAGTTCTGCTGAAGTACTGACAGGGAAAATTCAGTTTTACTAGAGAAACAAGAAGAATTTAGCAACAGAGTTAATACAGAAAGGTGATGAAAGATCAAACTCTTACACATTTTAAATTTATTTTAAGCGTATTTGAAACACACACAGAATTTTTATCTAACCTACAACATCCCACAAACACAAACAAAACCTTCCTGAAAAATTTCTGGATGACTGCACAGAAGAAAGGATATACCCAAGCAGCTGGGCAGCAGGAGAAGAATGTCAGACACATTTCCTGGTTTTGTAACAAAGACCAGAAACATCACATTTAATTTCAGACCTCCTTGTTTCAATCAACTCTGCTTTTCCTCTGTGCACATGCTTCCTCTGAGGGCTTTCCTGCTAAGGCTCTGCATCAGCAGCTGGGCTTTAAGTCTGCATCAAGCTGGTTTTTATAGTAGCAAACAGACTTGGAAGCTACAAAGACACTCTGTGTTTCTTGCTGCCCTGCTTATCAGTCACAGCCAACAATTTATAGCTGCACTTGATGAAAGAAATTAAACTAGTACATGTTCTAAATAGTGCAGGAGTGAAGTGATTCTGTTTTAAGGTTTTGGCACAAAACCTGGTTGTGTGTCAGGTAAGATGAAAAATTACTACATCTCAATTTTCTGAAAAAGTTTTAAATGAGTTACTGAGAATTCAGCCTTCAGTCTCAGAAAAGTCAAAACTGCTGTGTTAAATTATCCACATGAAACAGGATATACTGAATTACTTTCATATTAGAACAGAAGCTCCGTTATTGATTGAGCTACAGACCCTCAGGCTGATCCTTTTACTTACTAATTTTTTAAAAATTGTAATTACTTTTACTAATTTCTTTTCTGTAAGCAGTGTGTTTTGTGTTGCTGGAGAGAAGATTTAGCCACATTTCTACAAACCTTTCTTCCACAGATCATCAGCACCGTTGATTATAAATTGTCACAGACATTTCTTCTATAGATAAACCAGAGTGGAAGGGTTAATTATATTGCCTTAAGTCACAGGATTTCTCCTTTCAATAACACTGCAGCTGTCTTGGGCTATTAAATCCTCCTTACAGCTGCTCTCACAGTGGTTCTTTGGGAAGTGATGCTGGGGATGCTCTGCTGGAGCCCTGGCAGCTGTGGATGTTTGCAGGCAGAGCTGGCTCTTCCAACCTCTGCTTCAGCTTGATGGTGGGGGTGGAATGTGAATCACTATTAGCCAGACAATGGGCATGTATCCCTCATTAACTCTTTTTCTAATTGTGATAAATCCTCTTTAAATTAGCTTTAAAATGCCAGTGCTGTAAACATTCCCTGTTCCTGTTTTGTCTCGTGGGAGGATGATGTTTTTCCAGCACCAGGAATTACTATTTAATTACTTCACTATTTAACCAAGATTAAAGTGAAGACTTGTAGGGATCATGTGCACACAAATATTATTATAAACAGATCCCTTTCCAGAAATACTCTAAAATTTGCAGAGGAGCACTGTGTCAACAGCCACAGCAGAGTCATGGGGGGGAATCTTTTGTGCTGCTGCATGTAAGAAAGGTGCAGTGGCTTGAATATTTTGTTATTTAAACAAAAGGATTATAAGTCCAAGCAGCAGCAGCACCAAGCAAGTAATGAAATTACTCTTTGGGGAGGGCTCATTTAACATTCTTAAATATGTTGAAAATTAGCCACAACTCCTTAAGAAGTCTGCTTGGAACAAAAGCCAAATTTAATTTCTGAAGTTAATTTAATAATGTGGAATACACCTTAAGATTGCTGATTGAAGTTCCCTCAACTCATTTGGCTTAGGCCTTTTTTAGTATTTAGAATTGGCATTTTACCTTGTGCACATTTCTTTATCTCTTTATTGCATTCAGTTTAATATTTTATTCCTGTTTCAAATGTAATACATTTATATATCCCAGTCTCCCTGGGTGATGGCAGATAAAACAAAAGCTGCACACAACACAAAGTCTGCTTTGGAGCTGCCAGGCACAGTTTCCTGTTTCTGCAAGCAGCAGCAGCCCTGTCACCAGCTCATTCCTTTGATGAGGAAGGCTGGAGGTTTTTTGGGTTTTTTTGGGAAGAGCTGTTCTGCAGCATCCCTCTAAACTGCTTGAGCAGAATGTACAGCAGGAGAACAGAGACAGATCCAGCCACGTTATTCTGAGCCAGGTTCAAGAACTGTCATTTGGAATTTGTGGAGCTTCCTGACCTTTTGAAAGTGTTCCCCAAGCAGCTGCAGGAGGATTTAACAGATCCAAGAAATGTCCAGTCAGCACAGGACCTCTGCTGCCTCTCAGGGGCTGGGGATTCTCCTGCTGCATCCATGAGCATGCCACAAAAAACTCTCCCAAAAATCTTTAAAAAGAAGGACACTTCTGAGAAAAGTGAAGATGTTCCTCATGACCTGTCTGTTTTCTCTATGGCTCATGGTGTCCCAGCTACAACAGACTGGCCACTCTCCAGTGCTTCATTAAAATGGGTCTCTGTGCTTCATTAACATCTGTCATTCCTTTTTTCTTTTATCCTGCCTCTGGAGAGCACCATGGAGAGCACCATGGAGTACTCTGCTTTATTTTCATGAGGTGCATGTGCTTCTAGCTTTCTTTGTCCACTGCTCTGTATTCAGTGAGGAAAAGATACTCAGAGATGCCTGGTGGGTTTCACTAGGGAAGATGGAAAGGTCTGTGGGAATTATTTACTCTCAGTACATTGCTTTGCAGCCTCAGACCAGCAGCCAAGAAAGTTCTGCCCCTGCACCAAAGAGGGGACATTGCCCTGCACCACAGAGGGATTTGTGTCAGGAGGACAAATCCACTCAGGTCAAATTCTCAGGCCCAGGAGCTCAGGATATTTTATAAGTCATAGCAATATCTTGCAGAAGAAGAACTAAATATTTTTATGGCTCCTGGGAAAACCTGAGTATATTGACATGACATTGTAAAGGAAAATAGCACAGCAGTGCAAGGCCAACTTCAGGTAGAGAAGTGGGCCCTATCTACACCAATATTGTTCACTTAAACAGCAGCATTTTGTTTGTTTCAAACACTACTGACAATGAACTTTGGCTCATCTGTGAAAGAAATGGGAGAGAGGAAGGAGAGAAGATTTTGCCTAACACTGGATGCTCACTCATATGCCAAGGGCCAAACACCTTTCCAAAACAAACCAAGCAGCAGCTGTATTTATTAAAAACATTATTTGCCAGACACTGAAGTTTATATTTGACTGGTATAATGTTGAGTATTGCTTTTATGTAGCATCTCCATGTGACAAACTGATGAATATCAGACGTTCTGCAAACAAGAAATTGCTGCCACAGCCACAAGAACATGGGAATTCCTTTAGCTACACTGGAAGTGGCAGCCCTGTGTTTAGGAAATAACCCTGTCTTGACTGAGGAGTGAAAAGAGAAGAGCCTTAGAATTGGGAAGCAAGGCTGGAAGGAAATGGGTAGAATTAATTGGGCACTGAGCAGGATAAAATAAATGCCTGGAAAGATGTACTGTCCACACATGGCTGTGTGAGATCCACTGCTGGCTGGGAAAGGCTGCTCTGCTTGGACTTTAGGGAGAGTGTGCTCTCTCTAAGGAAAAGTCACTGCAAGCTCTGGTGGATCTTGCCACAAAGAAAAAAAAACTAAAAAAAAAATATAAAAAGCTCCTAACCATTATTGATTTTTATCTTTCCTTGACTAAGGGCTGTGACAGACCCAAGTAGTCTTTCTTTTTTCCCATTACCATCTCAAATCCCAAGAAGGCCAGACACCTGCACAATTGGTGTAGGTGGTGGGCTCTGTACCAGAACAGCTTCCCTGTATAAACCAGGGGGAAATGATCTTGCAGTATTTCAGACTATGACCTTTCAAGTAGACAGACCCAATGATTTTCAGTCAATGCTCCCTCTGCTTGATTTAGAAGCCCATTTAGAATGTGTAAAAAGGCCAGTTCATTGTGGCAACTCATTATTCCACTGTGCTGCTACATCCTGATAGATAACAAATGTGACCTTTGCTACAGAAATAGGTTGTTGTGGGCAGTAAAAGTTCACTTTGAGTGACACCATGAATGCTAACTCTCCTGCAGACAAAGATGGCATGGGGGCAGAATTTGCAATCAATGCCCAACTTCACAAGCCCACTGAAAACCTGAGTGAGAAAACCTCTGCTGCCTTCCTATCCCAACAGCCAGAACTGAGCACAGGAGCCTTAGGCCTTAGTTTAGTGTTCTGTAAGCCCAGAAAAAAACCCACAAGTTACTTTATTTTTGTTTAATGAGGTGAGGATCAGTTGAAATTAAAAAAAAACAAATGCAGTGAGCTCATTCTTAGATCTAGAAATCCCCTGGCCAATTTCTTGGTCTCAACATTGAAATTGTGTCCTCAGAATTCTGGCTGCAGCTAATGATGGTGAGCATTTAAAAGTGGAAATGCAACTCCATGGGAAGTTCAGCCCTGAAAACAATGTGCCAATAGTTTCTAAGGAATGCACTAACTATGGCAATGTTCAGTGGTTCCCTATTCAGAAAATTAGTTCCAGGCATAAAAATTTGATTCTTGCTATTCTTCATCACATCAATTTTTATTATAATATTATCTGACTTGGTATAATGAGATACTATTTATTCTCAGGACTTTTTTTTCAACCAGGCAATTAAACAAAAGTTTGGATAATCCATTTCATGAAGCTTCATAGAAGAAACAATAATACTATCCAATACCTATCAAAGTCCAGAGCATATAAGCTCACAAAAACTTCTTCTTTGTTCCTCATTTCCCTATGAAATCCAGGTACTTCTGTTCCCTGCCTTCTAAGAGAAAACAAACAAATCCCCTGAGGAAGCCATGGGTGAAGTGAGACCATAAATTCACCTGCAAGAACTGATGTGCCAGAGAAGACTGTCCAGCTGAAGGACACACTGGCCACCACTCTCCAAAAACACCAGCATACAAACTCATCAGCAAATTAAACATTCTCCCCAAGAGGAAGGTCTTTGGCATTCTAGAAATCATTACTGGTGTTTGCTCTTTAAGGCTTGTGTGGTTACTTGAAAATATTTTTGGCTGCAATTCCACTTCATATCGAGCTGATATTTTCATTGATGCATATCAATGGTTTCTCTCTTCTTAGCCCAGCTCTAGAGCTTTTCAAATTACGTTCTCATTACATCATTTAGGCAACTTTTTATTTTTGATTGAAAAACCCATAGCTTTGTGAACAGCTGAAACACTGAAGTTTGATTTAGGAATGTGTGCCTTGAAGTTTGGCTCTTGTTTGGGTGCTCCAAGGGTTAATGAGGATGGTACTCCTGTGGCAGCATTGGTTTGGTGGGGAGCAAGTCCCATTGAAAGGCTGAAGTACTGAATCCCCAAAATTACATAAAAACTACATCCTTAATAACCACAAGACTCAGTTATTCCTCCTGACATAGTGTCAGGTTCTCATTAAGTGCTGGTCATTACAGTAACCCTGCTGCCTTGCTATGGTACTGCTAAAAAGAAATTTTAACTTGGCTTCCTCCCAGACCAGCTCATTCCAGGGAAGTTCCTTCTGTTAGATTTCTTGTTGTGAGCAATCCCTTTTAATCTGCTCACTTGGATCTGCTCTGAGGTCAGTATTTTTGGGGAAGAAAAAAATAAAAGATGAGAAGATGGAATTTTTAGCACTTATACTTCCCTTGCTGGCATCCAGATGTGCTGTGTGCATAGACCCACAGAGCTCTGGGCAGGATTTGCAGAGGTGTAAGAGTGATTTAGGAACTCAAATCCCCTCAATGCTCAATGGGTGTCTGCTCCTATCAGACCCCTGCAAACCCAGCTTTACTCACTGCCCAGTACACTTGCCCAAATTCCCCTTGGAAGCAAGAGGTACATTAATTTTGTAGGTTTATACAGCAGAATGACAGCTACTGTGAGCTTGCAGCCTGATTACAAGAGGAATCTTTATTCCAAAATACTCTTTTATAATTTAACACCAAATTAAGTAAGAAGGTGCATAATCCTTTGCTGCTTTTGCTTTGTTGGAACCAGAGGAAGGGATACTTGAGAAGAAATGATCAGAGAGGTAAAATATTCTATTTTAAATACCACTTCTCTAGCAAGAACCACACTGCATCTGGCCTGGGCCATGTCTCACCATTCAAATTTCAAACCTCCTTTATTTACTTCAAAGAGCTCATCAAATCCCAGAATTTCTACATTGCAAAACACTTCTACACACCTATTAATCTATGCTGAAACAAAAACACAAGAGAAACACCCAAATGTCCTGGAAATAAAAGAAATTGGGTATGAAAATTGCTGTTTGGTATATCATTTAACACTTTTGTTGTCTTGCATTTTTTATATTGTTTTATGGCAGGCTGGGAGCAGTGATTCATTACATGAAATCAGAACATTACAGGTTCAATCCAGAAGCATTTGTCTTGCTGACAGGGAAGGATCCTTCAGGTCACTGAGCCACTTCCCTGAAACTGCAGGAAGCTGCATCAAACACTTAAGCTGGAAATATCCTCAGCAGCTTAACTCCATTCAGCTCTGTAGCACCGTATTTATCAAACCCTGACCATCCCACAATGAAAGAAAATCTGTCAGAGGTAAAGGAAAGCCTCAAAAGTTAATCTGTGCTGCAAATCTATGTTATAAAACACAGAAGTATTGACAATGCACCAGGTCCTGGCACTGGCACAGAATATGTGGGGTTCCACAGAGACAAATATTCAAATCAGAAATGTCTGGTTAGTAGAAAACCCTGAACTTAAGGGCAAGACATTCATATCCATATGTGTTGTCTTCTCTGCAGGGTCATTAAAAAAATTAAAATCCCTTGCTTCAGTGACTTCAGTGCTGCTGAGAACAACCTTGTTGCTGTGTAACAAATTATGAACTTGAAAATGTTGCTTCATGTCTCTGTGAGTGATACCTTATCATGTCCATGTAATCTCCAGTGAAGGAAAACCCACACCTTTCAGGAGTCCAGAACTGTTACATGGCTGATTCTGAGACGCTGGTGATGAGAATGAGTTGAACTACTTTAAACTTTAAGCATCATCTCAACATCAAGAATTTGTTGAGAGTTCTTCAAGGAAGAGCAGATGGCCTGGCAGAGAAACACTGCTTACCTGAAAGTGCCCTCTTAAGCTCTAAGAGCATCAGCTGCACTTCACTGGTCCAGAAGATGTCCTTGTACAAAACTCATATCCAATTCTATTTGTGCAAGTCTCTTTCCTGAGCTGTGTTCTTCTATTTCTTGCTCAAGTGAAAAAACAAACCTAACAGAATTTGTGAAATGAGCAAAGGAAAGCACTCATCTGGATCTATTGTCTCATCAACAATAAAACTGATTTATGTACCCAGCTCCCAAGACTCTTTTGAATAAGGTATGTAAATATAAAGAGAATTATGTCCTATAGCCAGCTTTCAGAGAAACCTGTGCAAAGGTGAGTGTAATCAAAATAAATTTTTATTCATTTGAGGTATTTGGAGCTCTCCAAAGCTTTGCACATCTTTTTGCAAAGGCAGAGAGAAAACTTTGATTTGATTTGGATGACCATGATCTGACACAGGTGAGTGTTGGTAAAACCACCTCTAGAAACAGGACAGGGTAAAAGACCCACTCTAACCTCAATGATCCCCTCCCAGACCTCATTCAGAACAGCATTCAGTAATTCACCTGTGATGTGATGTTTATTCACTGCAGTCTCCAAGTATTTCTAATACTCTAAAAATTGTGAAGCATTTGCTGTGATTTTCGAGACTGTTATCATTTAACTGCTCAGCCTCTGGTGAGTAAATAGAATTCCTGGCTGACCAGTAAAAAGACCCAAGGTGTTAGCTGGTGTTTCTATGGACTCATTCACTGAGGGACAGGTGAGAAGAGAACCAGGAAATCCTGGTTTAGGTGCAGCTGCTCCACACCACTAGACACAGTTTTTTCCCCTTCAGAGGCTGCCAACCAAATGCATGTGTAGAAATAGCTATAAACATATCTGCCATGCATTCTCTTGGGTTCTCTCTCTCTTTTTCTCTCTAAAACTTTAAAAGGAAAAATGCATTTGGAAGTGTGATGTGATTATGAAACATGAATTTCTGATTAGAAGTGTAATTACATTCCCTTTTGATGCCAGCCAATGGTGGTCACAGAGGCCAGATTATAACATGTGCACTCAGCAACCTTAAACCTCACCAATTTCTCAACTGCAATTTGAAGGTAATAAAGGAAATCTGTGTTTTAATTTTTAATATTTTCAATGCCTGTACTTACAGCCATTATATATTTTGGGAATGAGCAGCTGAATCCATCATCCTGTCTCCAATTGAATCTCCAGAGGCATTTTACCTGAACCTTTATGCTTTTTTCTCCCTCCTACACAGACTTGCTCTATTTTCACTTTTTATAACCACACTGTATATTACCAATAAGAAAATTAACTCATTGGGGGAAAATTATACCATGAGAGTGCATCCAACTCCCTGTGTATTTTGACATTCCATTTAGCAAATTGCATTATCATTTTAAGAGTGAGTCATCTCAGCTCTGAACCACTGCAAGGGAAGTAGAAGGTTTGTGAAGAAGAAAATGGGAGGACAGACACATGTATTAAATCTGTTTTAAATTGTGTTAGAACAGAGTGTCAAAGAACAGAGCTTCATCTCCCACACGCACGACCTGGATGCTGAAATACCAAAGGACAACT
>VZTT01049938.1:67947-94233 GCA_013400855.1 Buphagus erythrorhynchus
GTAGAATTCTACCCCCTGTGACATCTCTTAAGGCACCAGGAATTACAACCCACTTATGCTATTTACTATTTGAAAGCCCATTTTTTATCCCTGACATTGACAAGGAACTGATTATTCTTATTTTCCTTTCTCTCAGTACTTTTTTTGCTTCATAATTTGAAATTATAATTACTACCAGTTTAGAATAAAACATGAAATTACCCCTGACAGCAGGGAGAGCAGAACACACAGAGGAGCCAGGCCATACTCTGTGAGAAGGACCAGTTGATGCTGCAATTAAATAATATTGCCATGGCAATGGGGAGGTCCATTGGGTTACTCTAATTAAGGACAGCATGGCTGGGACACAGACATGGGTGACTGCTAAGCAGGAATCCAACCTCCCCACCAGAAGACAACAAAGCAGTTTATAAATATGAATAACCACTGTGAGGAAGAAGGGGACATTACAGGGAAAACAATGAAGGAAGAGGACTGTGCATGGCAGTGTCTGTGCAGGCTGCACAGCAGGTGGAGGCAGAGCCAGTGCACTCTGTGACTCCCTCCTGTGCCATTGTCCCTCCAGATTTCATCACTCCTAAGGAGAGCAGGAGCCTTTGTGTCCCCTGGGACTAACCTGAGGCTGCCCTTACTCAGACTGATCCCCTGGGACTGGTCTGAGGCTGCTCTTGCTCAGACTCCTTCAAGCCAAGCAGAGCAGGAGACCAGACCTGCTGCTCACTCCATTAACAGCCATTAGTGCTCTGCAACAGCAAAAAGCAAATTATTCTTCTCCATCTGGCTCGCTGAGCTTGTGAGCTCGAGTGAAGGAGGACCTGGAGGATAGGACCTGCCCTTCCAGAGGTGATTTGGACTCAGTGACTAAAGCAGTAACACTGAGTGATTTGTCTTTGTGTGGTAGCACTGTCCCATTTGTATGAGCAGGTCTTACAGGATGAAAAATGATGATTTATCCTCATTTTAGTAGGAAAATTCCCTTCTCTCATCAGTCTTTTATAACACTGTAACAGACCTTCAGGAGATAAAGCTGGGCTAACAGCACCTGGTGGAAGTCCTTCAGAGGAAAGAAATAACTTCCAGTGGCTTTTTGATTAAATTCTTATGAACAGAAATGAAAAATAATACAGTTTCCTGATACCTTGATATCAGTAATGGCTGTACTGGTTATTGGAAAGATATTCCTGTCAGAAACATTTCTGCAGGTCTACCCTACGCAACTCATTTTACCTCTCCACCACACCTCCCAAATGTGAGAGAGCCAGCCTAGATTATTCAAACATCTTAGATTTTAAAAATGAGACCTTACAGAGTTTCAGCTACTGAGCCAGCTCATAAATCCAGTATTTTAGGTGGCAGCCCTTGGCAGAGAACAACCACCCCATTAAATCATGCTGGGCAAGAAACTGTCACTTCAGTGAATCATGAGAATTACTAATTCTATTATAATGTGTAATTCAGGAGGAGTTTTAGTTCTATCTTTATGGCGTCCTTCAGAAGATTATGATCCTGGCAGCTCTTCCCTGTTGTCCATCCAATTTCCAGAGTGACTGTTAAAAGTTCCAACAGCAGCAGTTAATGAAGACAAGCAAAGTATAAACCTTTGGAAAACTCATTCCTGCTTTGCAGCTCCCCTGGTTGCTGGCATTAACATCCCCCTCCCTCCCTGAGCATCCTTTGCCAGTGGAGGTCCCAGGGCTGTGGTACCTCCGTGGTCTTGTACAAACCAGACACGTTTGGAGGTGGCTCAGGAAAACCAGATGATCACCCAAAAATGGAACTGGCTCACCTGCTTGTACCTGAGTTATTGCACACCCAGTTGTTGCCCACTCTTGCTGACACGGGAGCTCTCTCTATTACTTACAGAGGAAAGTAAGCCAGGACTGCATTTTCTATTATTAAGGCCTCTTTGAATTTTAAATGAGAAGTATTTTTTTTCCCCTAATGCATACAATCACAAAAATGGCAGTTAATTAGAGAACAAGCACTGTTAACTATCAACTGAAATTCTCACAGGCCAGTGGCTAAAAAATTCAAACATCAGTCTGCCCTAAAAACAAATTCAAGAGCAGAGCAAGCAGTTCTGTCTGAACACTACACACAGAGCCAAGTTTTTGATAGGTTCTGATTGCAAATATTTAATTTTGCACTCAGTTGTTATTTGGTGAGGGATGTGGCTGTAACTTTTATTTGACCTTAGTCGTTCTGAGAGATATAAATGCATGTGAAAGATTTGAGAAATGTTGTCATCTCACCAATACATATAAAATACATAAGACTTCTCCCAGATCAAATACATTTGCACTTTTAAGAGACATTAAATGGATGCAGACAGATTTGATGTATTAATCCACCTGAAATAATACACGTTACATAATTCAGTATTAGCACATTTAATGGGAAACTGCACAAGTCCAAAGTGTTGGTAATTTCAGGCCCATAATTTAAAAGTACCTGGTTTAATTCAATGTAAAGGAAGAGATAAAAAGCAAATTTGTTCTTTCCTCCACTAATGAAATAGTACTTCAAGGTGCAATAAAGAAAAAATTTGGCTCCACTCAATGCAGTCTGTGTTTGGAAATAGCATACACTGTTCTCGATTCATAAAATCTTGTATGTGTTTAGGTACTAAAGCAGAAGTGGATATTGGGTTTTGTCACCAGTGTTTGTGAGACAACTTTATCCATTTTTGCATTAGCAGATGTAAATTGCTGGAGGCAACTATTAAGCACAAGTAAACGTGCTGCCTTTTAAACACTGTCACTGCTATAACAGACCAATGACATGATTACACATATGGCCAGTGGGGCTTTCTTGGACTTTAAAATCCATTTTCCAAGTATTGCTCATTATGTCCTGTGTTTGCTCCTGTATGGTCCCTTGGCACACATATACAGCCCAGTGCAAACAGTCAGGCAGGGAGTTGTTCTCTAGCACATTTTGCTGTGTATTTCTGCTAAATCCTCCTCATCCCTGCTTGTGAGACACTTAACCATCATTTAACTTCCCCTCAGAACAAACCAGAGCATGATCAGAATTACCTGGGATTGCTATACAGAGATCAAGGACATGCCTGCACTTTGCAGTAGAGCATGGTAAAACCAGGTTTAGGGAATCTGTGCTTGTGTCTAATAAACTGCCACAAGCAGTTTGGTCCAACACGTGGTGCTGTGTCAAAACACAGCTCAGGTCCAAAGAACCAGGGGTAATTAGGGGTACTCACCCTGGCACAGCTATTTTGCTCCTGTTTTTGGAGCTGATGTGCAGCCCCCCACAGGCTTGCTCAGAACAATGTGCAGAATTCCCTGCTCAAGGTCGTACCAGAAATCAATGGCAGAGCCATGAAAAGAGCCTAGCTGTCTTAAATTCATCCCAGTCACCAGCTGTTCTCCTTCCCAAGCACAACCACTCCCTTTTTTTCCCTGCATACATAAACTGTTGGAAAAGCTGCACAACTTATAACACAGGCAGAGAAAAAAGCAGCACAGGCAAAATTAAATCACCAGAGCATCATTCCACCAACAAATTGTCCTGGTCCAGGACCACGGAAAATCTGGCCCTTTGTCTCTATCACCATGATGGACCTGCACAAATAAGTTACACCTGTATTAAACAGGGGAGAATTTTGTTTAATAAGTGCAGTTTTTACTTGACTCACACAGAGTTTGCTGGTGGCAGAGCCCTGAGGGGCAGCCCCTGCTCGGGGTGGCACAGCAATAAATTCTCAGTTTCCCCAGTTACCACTGAGTCTCCACTGGAGATCCTTCACTTCTGTGGCCAGCAGCAGGATCTGACTCTTAATACATGAACTAGTGACACTTAATGCCTAGAAGGAGAAATCCAGTTATCTGCAGCCACTAAAATAACACTGTAGAGCTTGTCATACTCAGTCCAATTTGTTCCACAGTCTCTCAGAGACACCAGGGAAATACTCCATTCTCCAGTTCAGCAAGCTTCATCTACAGTATATTGTTTCCTAAACAGTTGCTACAGTGGTGAAGAAAAAGAATAGAGGCTTAAAACAAAACTACAGGCTTTCCACCATGACTGCCACCAATTTCTGTTACTGAATTTAAATCTAAAGCCATTTTCTCTTTGAGATAATTGCCAGTTTCTTCTGTTTTCTCAAGCTGTTTGCTTTGGTACAATTCTGCACTGATTTATACTTGCTTTTGACTTCACTTGTTTAGGTGTAAGTGATGGAAAAAATGGCCCTCAATTTCGCTGCTTTAAACATTTCTTGAATCCATAGATAACATAGGCAGACTGACTTTTTAAGTTATTGTCATCTTTGTTTCCCCGAAATCACAGTAGTTGAAACCATTATGGGTTTTTTTTTCATGCACAAACAAAATTCATATCCTTTCAACTTAAATTATTTTTAGATGGTGAGATGCAGGAGTAAATACAATGACAAAGCACAGTGGGTTTCTTTTAATACATTTGGAGCAAAACCAAGATGGAGCTGTTTGCAGCACACAGCAGACTCCCAGAAAATTGCACTCACAGTAGATGGCAGATGTAATAAATTTCCGTGCCTCCAGCCAGAACATCCAAGCTCTGATTTCTCTGCCCCAAACCAGCAGAGTAAGAGGGAGTTCTGATGAAAGGCTCTTTTTGGGACTGTTTTTCTTCAGTTCATTGCCACTGACAAAGAATTCCTCCTGATCTTGTAAAAGCTCTTTGTGGGAAGTCTGTTTGGCAGCTGCTGGTGCAGGGGGGAGCAAGGATAACTCTCCCATTCCTCAAAAACACCTCGGGGCTCTCGTGAGCAGCAGCAGGACTTTCTGAAGACACTGTGAAGATAACAGAGCACTTCCAAGGGTGATTCCCACAGCAAGTGTGAACTGGATGAACTCTCAGGAAGAAACCAAATAAACCATCCAATTTTTCTTCTGAGTATTTTGTTTCATAAATCTTCATACAAACCATCACCTTTTCCACTTTGGAAATCAAATCTCAAGTTGATTCTCCTTGCCAGTAACAAAACAAAAGATGCTCTGTGTCTGCTCCCAGAGCCCATCACATGGCCTGCAGCTATCCCATCTCTTCTGGGTGCTGAGACTGAAAAAGGAAGAATTAGAGCACAGAAGAACTGCTTTTGATGATGTGCAAGCCCCAGAAGTATCCAGACCACACTAATTTAAGCTCTCAGTGCTTACAAGGAACAGCTTTTACTGTGGGTAGTTACAAACTACAAGAAAGAGTTTCTTCAGTAGGAAGAACTTAACAGCTTCTTCCCTGAAGGGTCTTTTAAAGTCATGTTAAGGAAAGGAAGAAATCAATAAATACACTTGTTGGAGGAGGAATTCCAAAGCTGTGGCCCTGCTGAGGCCAGTCCTGCCCTAGGGAGCTTAAAGATGGAGCCAAGGTAAGGATTCTGACCTCAGGAATACAGTGAGGTTTGACTTCACCCATGAAGTCATCTTAAAAAGTAAATAAATTTCAGTGTTCCCTATTGTGACTGGATGCAAGGGTTTGGGGAGCTTGCAGTGTCCCTGACTGGAAGTCTGGAGAGTGGATCTTCACCTGACATCAGTCATACTCTTCGTGTGACTTTATTTTATTATTAAATTCCTTTCCTTTATTACTAAAAATCTGCCTGTACTGCTCCTTACAGTGCTGATCCCATCATAAGTATTTCAAACCCATTTGTTTTGTTCAATGGTTTTTTAACTGAATGGAAACATGGAAAAAATACCTGAACCCACAAGAAACCAAGCTTTCCACACTGTCACAGAGCCCAGTGCTGAGCTGCAAGTGTCTGCCTGCCTGGGATGGGCTCCTCACACCCTCCACATTAGCAGGCAGCAAATGTCCCCTGAATGTGCCACCTGGCACAGCTGCTCAATGCTTTCTAATCCTCCTGGAATAGCATTTTCCAGACAGCTCCTATCACACACTGAACAGTCTCTGTACATTTGCAAAATGAAGTCAAATTAGTTTGACATCTCCTGCAAGAAACCTTTATCATCAAAACTTGGCAGAAGAAAAAGACAGGGCTTGTTCCTGAGCTAATGGTTTCCCTCCCCCTTCAGGTAAATTTTTACTCTGGGAGACATTTGCATCTCAGAGCTGATTTTTCCTGCATACTGAACGAATTCTGTGCAAAAAACATCCAGCACAGCATTGCATAATAGAGGAGAAAAATGTGTTTTCTCCTCTATCTAAGCTGTGCTGAAGGCAGACACGTTTACAGCAGCCCTTCCCTCTGCACCTCTCCAGGTACCTCCCTGATTTATGACACAAAGCAGCTCCAGGTCAGAGCTGATTTAACTCATTCTGCTCTGGCAAAGCTGCAGAACCCTGGCAGCAGCTGGAGCTGCAGAGCTCTAACCAGGGCTGCTGTTACTCATCTGTATTTCTGCTATTTCCATGCATTGAAGTTGTTTCCTGCTGGGCACATCTGCTGCAGTTGTGGCCTCGTTCTGCCAGCGTGGAGGAGACATCACTGTGCTCTCCTGAGCAGGATTTACTCAGCTCTGACTGTGAGCAAAGGCAGAACGTGTGGCCTCGGGATGAGAGGGGTCTGCTTGGAAAACCTGACCCCAGGGAGCTCACAGCAGCTGCTCAGGGAATTCTGACTGGCAGGTTTTGCTATCCAGCTTAGGAGCAAGGAGTAAGGTCAGATGAAAATGAGATAAATTTATGGGTTTCCACAAGTGGTTATAAAGTTTTCCTACACAGATCAATTACACAGGGACATCTACAGTACACCTTTAATGCTGCAGACCAGAAGCAAATTTTCTGGAGGCTACATATTACCCATTATTTTACAGAAGTGTTATCCCCAAATTGAAGGAACAAAACAGACCTTGTGATTAACCTGCTGGTAATTTAATGACAAAAGCACAACTCTTGCTACAGACTTTTGTCAGGAATTTGCCACGTGCCTCATTTTACCACCTATAACCTGACAACTGGAATTCTCCTGTGTACCATTGTCAGTGAGGATGGCAATGTCCACACTGGACAGGAACTACTTTTTATTTGTGATTATATCACACTGTGCTCAAGGATGTCCCAGCTTTGGTGTGGTCTGTGGCCTCAAGGGATAATAGAGCTCCTCCAAGGATGACCTTGTCTTCAAGCCCCCAATTTCCTCTTTATCTCAGCATGTTTAAAAGTAACATTTGTGCACTCCGTTGAAATGTTGTAGGAATTCTTTTATTACTTCTAAGCCCAGCTATTTGCAATTCAGAAGCTTCTCTTACAACATTAAAAGGCTTTGACAAAGTAACGTGGAATTTCTGGAGTAAGGCTCCAACAACGGTTTCTTCTTTTCATCTTCTATTTCAAGGAAGAGTGACAGCAAAAGTTAAATGCTGATTTTATTTAGTGCTGTTTGATTGAGAGATTAAGGCTTGAATCTCTAATTTGAAGTGCAATTCTCAATGGAGATGCAATATTTATCTCTGTTAAAGACAAGGTGCCCCTGCAATTGCAATCTGCTGCTCTTCAGAAGTTTTAAATTTTAGGAAATTATAGTTTTTTAGCTTAAAAAAAGGCAGTTTTATGATACCAGAAGAGCCGAATACAGGATATACATATATTTCAAATAAAAAAGGTAACCCATATAACCTTCAACAAGGCACCTCTTCCAGCCACCAATAAAGCAGCTGTTGATCTTATTTCATGGCCACCTCTCTTCATAGCATGTGAACCCTGTTATATGCAGTTGTACTCCCCATTCTCAAACCAAATCCTTTCCAGTTCCAGGTCATCCCAATTCTGCTGTGTAGCAAAATGGAATGTGGGGATAATTATGAAACAGATATTTAGAACCAGTCTTAAATCTCCCAGACATCATCTGCACTAGGAAACACCATTCTGCAGCATCATCATGTCAAAGGACTTCCTCTCTTTCTCCTCCAGTGCCCAGGAAAAACAAATTTCTTCCTGCAGACTCCTATATGGGTCGTGAAGATGTGGAAAATGAAATATTTTCCATCAGACTGCAAGGGCTGATGTCCCATCTCCACCTCAGCTTCTACACAGAAAACCAGCAGTGAAGCTCGAGTTTTTCACCTGAAGAAGCTCAGAGCTGTGTCCCCTGGCTGAGCTGCAGAACCACGACCACGAGATCCCAGCAGGCAGGGACCTCCCTGGCCCCCTTGTGAAGGGTGGCTTGATCTCCAAGGCTGCAATTACAGCTCAGCATGACTGACCCTCACCATGGCAGACCTTGAGACAGACACACAAACCTGCCAGACTTGTCATCTGTCACCCAAACAAAATGCCAGTGGCCTACAGGCAGAGCTCCCCTCACCCAGCAGATTCATTCACTATAAAATAGCTGCACCCAGTCTGATGGTTGCAACTAACTCATGGAACTGCCAGAGCTTTCAAAAACGTAAGTCAGGCTAGAGAGGAGGAAATTACAGACAACAACAGACATTTCAAATGGGAAAAAAGTGTTTCAGCCTTATTCACAATAAAATAATTTCTGTCTGGAAAGCACTGTGACTATTTATATTAAATATTGTGTTAAACTGCATAAAGCACCTACTCCAGGCCATAGCAACTTGCATCCTAAATTGGGCAAAGGTGGTGTTGTCACCCTCATTTTACAGATGCAAAATACAGTCACAGACAGAAGAGGTGACTTTACAAAACAAGCACGATAAACACACGAACGGAATTTGAGTTCAGATGGTACATGGGAATGTTTTAACTGAAAGCCTTCACCTTCCTGCCAGTGAATTTCCCAAATGTATACACCCAAATTCCTGTGGCTTTCACTGGATTAACAGATTTGGATTCCTTCAGTTTCTACCAAATTACATAGGCTTCCCACTTACAAGAAAATCCACCAAGGCTCTTAGAAGTTATTTCTCTCTCTTTCAATTTCCTTAAGGGAATCTTATCCCAGACATCAAATACAAAGGCAGTTCTGGGGACTTTCAAAGTTGCTGTCATGTGTGCTGCTCTTTGTGCTGAAGTCACAGGCTGCATTACTGCTGGCACAGGAGGAGGGCAGAGCCTGGATTTGGGCAGTGCAGAGGTGCTCCCAGGGAGAAGCCACAGGCACTTTGCCTGCACAGAGCAGGCAGGATGCAGATCCTTGCCCTCAAGCTGAAAGATTCTCACAACCTCGCTTGCTCCTTCTCTGGGATGTGTTTTTTTTTTTTTTTTTTTGTGGGGGGTATTTCAGTTTTCCTGGCAGAGTGCAGAGCATGGCTGGATTCCACTGCCCCCACAGCACGTTGTGAGAACCATGTTGTGCTGTGCCTGCCTGCACCTCAGGAGCAGCAGGCAGGTGTCACAGGGGGACAGGTACAGCCGGTGTACAGCCATCAACACCACGGCACAAACAACATGGCAGACCAGCACAGTCCGTGGAGAACGAGGAATAAACAACTCCCCAGGCACGGCAGTGATTGGCTGAATTCAAACCCAAACACGGGACCACAGCCAATCCCTTTGAACCACGAACGCGCCCATCTCATTGGCCAGCGAGCTGGGCGGAGCTAAGACCTTGACCAATCACATCTAAGATGGATGTAAGAGCGGGAAATTCAAAGCCCCTCTAAAAGAGGGTGCAAATAATAAAATCCAGCTGTTGCTGCATGAACTCCATGTGTCCATGCCACATTCCTGTCTCCAACAGCAGCGACATCACAGGATGGAAATCAGACTAATCCTATGTTGTTTTTTTTCCTGAGTACAAGGAAGCAGCAGCTCTGCCCTCGTTTGCTCACCACTGATACTGGTTAAGGTGGTTGGAGAGCCTGGAATGCTTTTGAGGGACTCCAGTATGAGGCATCCCAGGTCTGCTGGAGCAGGAAGTTTATAGAGCAGGCTCCCCATGCTAAGTAAAATTATAACAACATCTGGCATTCTGCCTCTAGCACGATCTAAAACGAAGTCTCCTAAACTGATGCTTCAGAGGGCAGCAGAATAAATAAACCCCTTAGCGATATGTCTAGCCAACCATACAATGCTTTACATGAAGAAAAACATCTTTCCTGAGCCCAATAGGAAATCATTCTGTGCCCTGAAGCATGAGATTTGTTTACCCTTAACTTAACATGCATAATGCTAGTTCTGTCTTTTTGCAATGAAATTATCCATTCTCTTTATAAATCTGGCTCTTTAGATTCCCCTGAAGAAGCTTATGGCATAAGCTGGAGAAATAAACCACTGGAATGAAACTGTGTGGGAAATTACTGCTGTTCCTCCTAAACTACATCAGCATCTATAGAGCTTGGACAAAAGTTCACACACACTCAGCACTCAGCAGTATTTTGCTACTAAGAGTGGCACATTAAAGTGTTGTGTAAATATATCTTGTAAATAACAAGATATATTTCATATTTAATTCTCCTTGAAATGCAGCATGAAGAGTGCAAATCAGAAAGAAGACTGAAAACACGGGTTTGCATTTAACACTGAAACATCTGGGTGTTTTTCTTCTCGTATTCAACTCAATTTTGGAGGCTGAGGTTAGAAATACCATGGACACTTCAGAGACAGACACCAATCCTTGGTGCAGGGGGACACCCCAGAGGGGCCATCATCTCATGGAGTGGGTCAGATTCTATTGCACATTTTAAAGACCTATGTTTTCATAGAAACATTGCTTCTACAGAACAGTTGGGGCCTTCCACGACAAGATTCCTTTCCAGAAGTACGGATTTACATCCAAAGCTTAATTTTTTTTAAAAATCAAAACTCATGTGATCTTGTTCTCTTCTAGAAACTGCTTGCAGAGGTGAAAGATCCTTTTGAAGGCTCTCCAGTGAGAACTGAAAACACTATTCCAGAGAGGATGAGTGCTGCTAATCCACAGCTGATACACCCGTCAGTATTGACGAGAACAATATTTGCTGAAGGGCAAAACAAATATCTCTCCTATTCACATGCAAACAGCAGTGCAGGAGAGTAAACAGTGTGGTCAGAGCAGCACAGCTTGTTTTTTTCCTTTCTTTACCTGTTGATGTGCTGTGGCTGGGTATCTCCATTACATCCCTGGTATTCAGTCTTGCAAGAACTTGTTGCAGTTGCCAAGGACATAATTTCCATTACAACTAGGGAGTGCACCGTAGAAAGACACGCCAAAGAAGTGAACTAATCATCTGCTGAGCTAATGCAGAGACAGTGGGGGTTCACCAGCACTGCTGTAGCCTGCTGAGGTTGAACTCCCCAGGCTCCTCTGCACAGTTAATAAAGGATTGGCCCTCCCAGATGATGAGTCTGAGGAGCTAAATTAGCCTCTTGCTCTGAGGTGCAGGATCTTGATCATTAACTCTAATAGGGCCCAGATTCATCACCTGCAGTGAACAGGGGCCTCACAGCCTTCACTCTGCTCTGTTCACTCACCACGTTCAGACCTGGATACAATTCAGAGTATGCTAAGTTGTGAGCCTGGGTCCTACATTGACTGTGACCTTCAGGCCATTTCAGAAAGTGATTTAGGACACTTGAATTGGCTGTTTTTTCTGGCTGGACTGAACTGCCCACACAAGCACCCAGCTGCCAGCACTGGTACAGGGCAGGTAGCTGCTCGGTAGCAGCTTGTGTTTAGAGCACCCTAAAGCAGTTTAAAACCTGCAACTTCAGGTACTGGAACTCAGATGATACCAATATTTTCCTCCTTGTTTTGCTGCCATCATTGTTTGGATCCCTGTATCCTTAAACCAGTCTCCACCAGTCATCCTGCTGAATGCCACTCCTTGTCAGTACTCAAGAAAAGGAATTTCAAAGAAAGACAGCCAATATCAAAAATTCATTATTGCTAGAGGATACATTCTACAATAAAGGCTTAAGGTAGGATACAAAGCCCAGATGGGGAGAGAATGTCTCCACTGTAGAGCCGTGCACTGGGAAAGCCAGATAAAGGATGGGAGAAGAACACCTTATCCTTCCTTCAACACAAGGAAAATTACTGGCTTACCTTCCTCTCCTTGTCAGCTTTTACATCAAAACCCAGCCAACCAAAACCATACAAAAATCCACTCTCATGCAAGATGTTTTTTGTTATAAGTGTTTGTATGTTTATCCCACCACAAATCAGCAAGATCACAGCTAAGCTATCACAGCCAAACAACTCAAATCACAGCTCAGCCACTCACAGGCACCTCAAAGGAGGAAATAAAGATGATTTTCAAAGAATCAGTCATCGAATTAATTCAAGGTTGTTATATTATGTAAATATATATCAGAGAAGAAAAAAGCCTTAAACTTGTTAACATTCACTCATGCAAATATTGACATTGAATCCAATAGGATTCTCCCCTGAGAAAGGGTAAGTGTACACCTGAGTCTCTGTGGAGACTTTGGGCTTAGATTTCTTGAATAAATAGCTTTCTGAGAATTATTAATTTTGTTACATATTGCACCATCTGTAGCAGTACTGATACAATAATATGAATATTACTGAAATACTGATTTTATAAAATATTCAGCTGGTCTCCTATTGCAGGTGAGGGATAAGACAGATACTCATAAAATGAACTCAGGAAATAGGACAGTCACATAACAAATGTTATTTGTTCCCTTGGAGCAATCAAGTTTATTAAAAACAAAGGCTAGTTAATATTTTATATTTACAAACATCTTTTCCCACTAATGCCCTAAGGCATTTTGCAAGCTACATGCAGACAACATCTTAAGTGCAATCCCTCCTCCTGTACATCCCAGTTGCAAAGTTCTCAGCTGAGTTCCCAGCTGCCTCCCACACATTGGCAGCCCCTTTGTGAGGCAAGAAATAAACCCATTAAACTTCATCTAAATACTACTGCTGACACCCAGGCTAATTCAAAATTTAAAGCCTGGTCAAAAAATCAAATAACTGCTCCTGCTGAGCTGAAGGGAAAGCAGGAGGAGTGGGCGTGCTGCTGTCTGCACTGGGATGCACATGTGGATTTTCAAAGTGATGGCTTGGGAACCACTGCAGGAGAAAAGGTTTGGAGAAGAGGCAGAGAAACACATTCAAGATTTCCATTTGCTAGCCTGGGACACCTTCCACTGTCCCAGATTGCTCCAGCCTGGCCCTGGACACTTCCAGGGATCCAGGGGCATCCACAGCTGCTCTGGGCACCCTGTGCCAGCGCCTCCCCATTCTCACAGGGAAGAATTTCTACCCAAACACCCCTCCAACCCTGCCCTCTGTCAATTTAAAACCCTTTCCCCCATCCTGTCACTCCATCTCTTGTCCAAAGTTCTTTTCCAGCTCTCTTGGAGCACTTTTAGGCACTGGAAGGGGCTCGAAAGTCCTCCCGGAGCCTTCTCTTCTGCAGGTGAGCATCCCCAGCTCATCCTGCCTCCACAGGTGCTCCAGCCCTCTGAGCACCTTCGTTTTGCAAACAAAGCACCACTAGAGGACAGTGGAAGCTCAAAAATGCATGGCAGAGCCCATGGTGCTGGGAAATAACCTGGAGATTTGGAGAGATTTGCTGCAGGAAATTCAGTCTGTAAATACCTGTCCGTGCCTGTCTCACCTGCCGTGATCCCGAGTGCAGCAGGTACCTCCAGCCAGAGAGATTCCAGGGGGGATGGGGGGAGCTGGGCATGTAAAATGGGCTGAGATTAATCGAGAGTCACTGCTGGGGAGCAGAAATTCACTGCCCCCCCCAGCCCATCAACAAGCAGCAGTGGCAAGCACTGCAGTCAGTGTTTAGAACCTGATGGGTGTGCCACGCCAAAATGTAATTGTTGTGACTCAGAAAAAAAATTAATCAGCTAGCAAAAGAGGTGGCAGCTGTTTCTCTGATTCCATTTACATCCAATTTGTAGTGTTTACCTAATATCTTAGGAGCATTACCAAACACAGCTAGGAATACCCTAGCTAAGAATGCCCTAGCATTTCAGTGACTGGTAAGTAAAAGTAGGTTTAATTTTATGTGACCAACTCTATGGTTTCTTGCTAAACAGTAGGGATAGAGAGAGAGGAAAAAAAACCCCAAACAAAAGAAGGAAAATAGAAAAATCTCTCCTCTGTATTGCAGAGCATATTGCATAAACACACTCTGGCCAGATCTATTTGCATGAATGGCTCTATAAAAGATTCCTAGGATTTAAAAGAAGTCATAGAAGATGTAAAAAATGTTGCCATAGATCTAAAGACAGGGATGTGAATTCACTGTGATCCTGAAGGAAGTACTTAGCCAGAAAACATTTCAGATATTTAACTGTCCAGCACAGGAGTGCAGTCATCCCTAGGTTCATCACAAACACATGTTTTTAAGTGACATTCCTTTAGTGGCAGTGTGTATCCCTTGTAGAGAAGTGTACCCCTTCTCCTTCAGGGTGGTTCTAGCTTGAGACCTCCCGTGGTTTTAGCCCAAATTTGGTGCCACCTCTATAATTTCTGATTTTCCTCATGTTTCTCCCATTAATTTAGGACTAACTTATTGCTTGTGAGGCAAAATATGTGTAAAAATACATCACAGGTGCCACAGCACCTTTCACATTTCAACATCCTGGGTGACTTTACAAGCAGCATCACAAAGAAATGGCTGCATTTGGATTTGCAGCTGTGGTCAGCTGCTGTGCAGGGTGGGGATGATCTTTACAGCACAGCAGAATTGTGTGAGTGGCTGTGGCTCTGCAAGGAGCCAGTGGCAGGAGAGGGAACATGGAGTCCTGGCTTTGGATGCTCTGCTCACTCCCTGGTGGAGGTTTAATGCCACAATATACATGTGAATAGTTCTTTAGAAGATTTCTCCACTCTTTTTCTTTCAGTGTATGGATCATCCTTCCTGCTCTCCCCATATCGCTCTCAGACATGGACCAAAATTTGGAAATGCTATCATGCTATTTTCCATTCCAATTAAGTGTAGTGGACCAGAATCCCAGGGGCTAGGCTGGGATGTGCTGGCACAGCCCCTCTGAGCAGGACAGATCCCAGTTTGCTCTGTGCTCCATGCTCATACCCTGCTGGGAACACGGGCCAGTCCTCACACTAAGTTTTGCCTTAGGAGGTGTGGAAAGAATTTGGCAGCTTGTTCCAGTCTCCCAACCTTGCTCTCCCTCAGATGGAATGGCAGCAAACATCCAAAACAGCAGAATTCTGTGCCAGGTTCTGTGGTTTGGCTGAGCAGCTCCCTGGTGGAGTTTGGCACACAGCAGCTGGATGTTTCCTGCCAGGGTGGCAGCTCTGGGGGGCGATTTTCAGCCTTTTAATTACAACTGCTGTCAATGGGTTAATGCCCACGGGGAGAGCAGTGAACAGCTCCCACCCTGTGTGCAGATGAAGCACTAAAAGATGTACAGAGAAATGCAGCCTGCCTTGATAGCTGCAGATTGAAAGATGGACTCTATTAAAATTCACATCCTGCAGCTCTCATGTTGTTCATGGTGAAGACAGGAATAAATGTAGGAAAACAAAGCAAACCAAAGTGAAAATTGGAGGGCAAATTTACTTTTTTTGCTTTTTTTTTTTTTTTTTTTTTTTTGCTTTAAAAGCACTGTTTATGGAGCAGAAGGTCAGAGTCATGACCTCTTGACAAAAAATACCTGCCATGTACCTGAACAATGGCAATGGCTTGGTTTTCATATTTAATATGGCTTGTGAGGGGTGATTGAAGAGACACAACCCAGGCCTGTGCAATCAGGGAATCCCCTGATTCAGATCAGCCACTGTCTGTGACCTGCTCTCTGCACAGCACAGGAGGAACCAGGCATCTGTTTAGTTCTGCTGCAGCATCACATAGAAAATACCCTTTAAAATGCATAATGGGGAACAGGAGCTCAGCACCTTCTCTGCAGAAAGGACTGGATTTTGAGGACCTCTACTCAAAGCAGGGTCATTAAAATGTCAGTCCTTTATGCTGCTGAAACCCATTTCTTAAAGCAGTGGAGGAAGCAGAATACACAATGTTCAGTGTGTTGGTTTAAGAAATCTAAAATTGGGGAAACATACGAAATTTTGACACTCTGTGGTCCTGAAACATATGTTCAAGGGATTATTTCAAGTGCTTCCCCAAATTAAGGAAACCTTCTCTCTGTGCTAAGTTCACTCCTGAAGCAGGAGTTATCTTTGAAATGCTCAACAGCAGTCTTCATGACTGAGAGTGTAAGGCTCAGAAAAAAAGTAAGAATGAAAGGAAAAAGAAAAGCAATCTAAATTCATTTTAATTCCTGTATACTATTAGTCAAAATTCCCAAGGCAATCTCTATTTCCACACATCTGTAAATAGTTTTCAATTTCAGTATCTCTAGCAAGGACTGTGAAACTTCAGGTGATGACTGGGAAGCCTGCTTGTCTCACATCACAGCAGACCCTTAATACTTCAATTTCTGTGACCTTTTCAGCATGCCTATGGAGGGGTAGTATCCACTGGAGAGAACTGAATAATGATCCTCCCTGATCCCCACTGTTTTTTCCCTTGCAAAATTATCTCTCAACTCAGATGGTGCAGAGGAGCCTGATGAGAAGGGGCTGGCTCTGAGAGTGGCTGTCAGAGGAAATGCCCTGCACGTCTGTGAAACTGCAAATGAGGCAGATTTTGTCATTATTGCCCACTCCTGAAGTACCAGCTTTTCTTCCTCACCAAGCACCCACTGCAAGCAGCAATCAAACATCACCTTCTCCTCTTCTAATGGCCACTCAGGTGTGTAATAAGTTGAATTTCATCTTGCTGATGAATTTTATTTTAGTTATTTGGCATGACAGGGCATTTCTTTGCTACAAAGTGAATGGAGACATCTGGCTTTTGCAGGGTGACTAGAACTCAGCTGTGTTTGACCAGAGTCTCTCCACATTTCACCTTAATTTGCTGACACTGGAGCCAGCCAGGCTTGCAGGCTCAGGCAGCAAAGCACACTGCAGAAGTCAGGCTTTACACTTGCCCTATTTTGCCTAATCTTGATCTCCTTGATCTCCCTTGATCCTTGATCTCCTGTGGTGTAAAATGCTTTACAAAGGTGTTCCTTGTGTCACTTGAATGGTGCCAGTGCTGCTTCACCCACTAAACCTGTAAGCACAGGGAAGATATTGCCATTACAGCTGCCAGCATTCCTGAGAACCAAACCAGCACCCAGTCCAGGCCATTTCTGACCACTTGTCCCAGCTCTGCACTAATGCAGGGAGGCACGAGAGTGCTCTGATTCAGCATGGGACAGAGCTTGCACTTGTTCATGTTACTGCACCAGGTAAAGGACTGAGAATCAGCCTCATCATCTGGGGTTAGTGCTGAGAGACTGCTGCTGTTCCATCCACTCTGTAATAGCTTTCTTCCTTCATGATGAGTTATTGCACTCCTATTTTTTTGCTGTGTTTCCTTTAGAAAGCTGGCACAGAAATATTGGTTGGCAGACACAGGGCTGCCCTGGAAATCTACTGTTTTGGGGGTTGTTTGCTTTTAACTAATTCATTATACTGCTGTACTGCAACATATATCACTTGTTTTACCCTCCAGCTCAAAGTGTTTATTAGACAACTACTCTCAGGAAGCTTTTCCAAGACAAACACTCAACCCTCAGGCTCCTTGGAAAGCCTGCCAGTCCGTATGACAAAGGCAGCTCAAGCACAGTAATGCACACAATTAATAATGCTTTGCTTATTAGTGAAAACTTGCACTAACATCAGTGCTTTCACATGGATTCATCCCTGAAGTAACAGGAGCTCATTACAGAGAGATTTTTCAGATTAAGCCTGGGCTTTGCTGGCTTCACTCTCTCTTACTTCTCTAATGTGATTGTTCTCCATGACCCTAATGCATGACAGTCATTTTAATGCTGGTAACTACTCTTTCCATTGCAGAAGGTAATAAATGCCAAAGATATTTAAAGATAACACCAGTCAGCCCTGATTCTAGAGCCATGAAGCAGTTCATGTTCCTTAAAATCCAGCTCCAGAAATTTCATGTCTTCTCATCAGGGAGATTTGGTGTGCTCCCCTTGGCACTGCTGTTCCTGTAAGGGGCTCCTGCAGATACCATTTACTGATCTCAGAATAACCCTGAAGTGTCTGTCAGTTCAGGGGCAGGCTGAGGGAAAAGTACTCTTCAGAATACTGGAGAGGCATTAGAACTTCATCTCCACTCACTGTCATACAGTTTAACTTCACAAAATTAGTCTAAGGGCAAGGAACTTCCTGCAGCAAGGGGATGGTGAATTTATAAAGACATGGCAATGCTGAAGATAACACAGGCCAGAGTTCACCCCACAGCACAGCACTCAATAATCTTGGAGAAGAGTTCCTGGGCAGAAAGAGGCACAATGGAAGGCAGAATTTGGTATCTTCTCCTGTTTCAGTGTGGGGTCTGGTGGTGCAGGGTGAGCTCCATCCTCCTGCCCTTCCAGGAGAAGCTGATTGTGAGCATCCTGGAGAATCACCACTGTGCTGGGAGCCAAACACCAAAATTCTTTATAATCATGAAATTAAAAGTGTTCTCTGGTACAGAACACAACTCATTACCTGTGTGAGACAAGTGCAGTGGGCTCACATCATCCCTGCTGCTCCCTTGGGACAAAGCCATGGAAACTGCACAGCAGGACATCACAGAATCCATCACAATGAATAATTCACTACAGGGCATTCTAGATCAGAAGTTAGAAGCTTTACAGAAGAGAAAACCCCACACTTTCTCTCCTGTGTAAGCCCCACTATGGAGTGGCTCTGGTTCCACTGTGACTTTGTGGGTTCTGAAGCTGCAGCTCAGCCCAGTGTTGGTAAAAAGTTAATTTTGGGAAGTCAAGGGCTGACTCCTCACAACAGCCTCTGATGCTGCATTCCAGCCCAAGCCCAGGCAGTGTGATCAGGGCTGATTTTATCAAATTCTCACCCACAGGAGCACAGACCAGCAGAGAAACATGAAAACCAGAAATGTAGTTCATAATTTCCCCAAATCTTGTGCTTTGCCTTGGTTTTAAAACCACACCTTGCAATACCAGCTAATAAAGAGCTGCACAAGAAAACAGAGCTTTCATCTTTGTGCTGGATCCCTGATTTGTAGGAGTTTTGAGTAAATCTGTTTGGATGGTTAAGGAAAGCCTACAGCCAACCATCTGGGCTTGTGCTGCCTCTCGCCTTTTGTTGACATCAGCAGTCCTTGAAATGTTCCCAACAAAGCATAATTTTTTTTATTTTCCACACCTGGGTAATTAAAACAGGTATGCATTGAACACTGGGGCCCATTTTTAAAAGACATCATTTTCTCAACCCATAAATGTAATTTGCTATCAAATTAAGTATTTCCACACCCCATTTCTCCAGCACTTTAGCATTTTAATTTGCAACACAGTTGATAGAAATTACTGTTTTCAAGCAGCAGCCAGGTTTGGATAAAATTCTGGAGAAAGTACTTGCCTTTTTTTTTGCACCTCAGTAGTTTATTGCCTCGGTGTGCAGCAGAGACAGTGAGAAACTGAAGAAAAAGTAATAAGAAGGGGAAAGGTACCTCATAAAATGGAGAGAGGAGGGCAGGAAGATATGATTTGTTTTACAAGAGAGTTACCACTATAAGCCTTTCTTGGTAGAAATACCTATTGTATGAAGCTTGATTTTCAGTGCAGCATTTTGAAAGAAAGCCTGGTCAATTCAGAAGAAATAAGACATGATCCCTATAGCAAAGCCATCACCTTTAAAAAATGTCCTGACTTCGAATGCTGCACAGCTTGGTTAGCTCAGCTGCATTCACTGCAGCTGAGCCCCAGACAGTCAGGAACACCCCAGGGCCACAGCAGAAACAATTTCCTCACCAAATTCCAAACAATACACACATCTAGCGTATCTTAATCACATAGATTGTCCTGGAGACAAAAGTTAATAATTTAGGCAAAAAAGGGCTACAAAGAGTGAGACAAAAGTTAATAATTTAGGCAAAAAAGGACTACAAAGAGTGAATTTTAAGAGCTGATTTTCCCTTTGGGGGAGCAGAATGAAGCAGCACCATACTCGGTGTTAGGGTGACTCCTCTCCAACGATCAAATCACAATGTGCTGCTGAAATTCAAGAATTCTGTTTCTCTGCTTTAGTGGATTGCAGCACAACCAGAGCTGCAGCTTAATGCTATTTTTGTTTGTTTGTTTGTTTGTTTGTTTTTTTTGCAAAGCACTAACTTGATTAGATTTATTTATGGTTGTGGTGGAAGGGCTACAAGTCACTCTATAATTCACAGATCACTTGTGTAATAGGAGCCCTTAGCTGTCACATCAGTGCAGATGAAGGCAGCTTTGACCAGTGAATTACTGTCACAATAAACTCCACTCCTGCAGATACCAGCACTGTTCTTGGGGATGTAGTCTATGTTAATTTAAAGTATTTTAGTGAGGAACCTGAAAAACTAAAAAGAGTCTGTCTTGCTACCAATCTTTGGTCTTGCTTAGAGACCTAGTTGAATAAACCTATTTGAATATGCAGAAAGTAATGAGTT
Organism: Buphagus erythrorhynchus; assembly: GCA_013400855.1. NCBI lineage: Eukaryota > Metazoa > Chordata > Aves > Passeriformes > Sturnidae > Buphagus > Buphagus erythrorhynchus. Next base: position 88,266 of record VZTT01049938.1, read on the forward strand.
GCCCAACAAGGATAACTGGGGAATAACAGCAGAGGGAAGGACAAATCCTTGCTTGGAAGATGATTTACTGCCAAATGTATATTCATGACAAAGGAGCATGGATGTGAGCTACATTTTTGACATTGGTAAAGGAAAGCCAGAAAACAAAAACGGAGAAAGAAAATGTAAAGAACAATTGAAGATAATGATGGTAATTTGTTTCCATATTCTGAGATAATTGATCCACACTGAAGACATAATTATAGAATGTTAAAGAGATTAAACATAAGCTCTGAGGCACAGAGTGAAGATAAGTGAGTTGAGATACTGAAATTATGACATTTGGGGAATCATAATATTTTGATGTTAGCCTTTCAGAATTCAGGGACAATGGCAACACAGCGAGCATCATTTCAGTTGTCAGATGCCTTCTATTCCTCTCCCTTTCCCTGTTTCTCTGGGCTGCAGTCTCTGACAGAGTGCCTGCTGCCAGCAAGCAGCCAGATAAATGATGTGACACTCCATTTGGTTGGGGACGACAGCTCTACTCCTCAGGTTGTCTTCTTTTGATCACTATCACACTTCACAGAAGGCAGTTCATTTACTCAAGGGCCTTCACATCTTTGCCTGTTTATTTCCAGATCTCTTTTTTCCCCCCAGATGATCTCATTTCTTGCCCTCTATGCTACAGTTTTGAGCTGTTATGTTCCACCTGTCAGGTAGGGCAGTGTGTGGCACACATGGCTGGGCTGTGGCAGACTTCAGCCTTCATTATCCTCTTTTGTTACCAGCCTTGGAAGGGCTGGAACAGGGAAGAACAGGGAACAGGGAAGCCCCCCCATCCTGCCTAGAACAGCTCTGGATATTCCTTCCTAGTGCAGTGCAGATAAATGCAATGACAGCTGCTTGAGCTATTTAAAATACACCTTTCCCTGCTGTCAGCCAAGCAGCTCCTCGGGAGGGATAGAAGGAATGACTCAAATATAGAAATTCAAATTCTAGGGAGGAAGGAAGAAGACTCTAATAAAGAAATACTAGCTATTTGCTATTAATTCTATTATTCTGTGCTAGGGTAGTTTTTGTTTGTAAGACAGCTCCTTTACACTTTCCTGAATAAAGACTACAGAATGCCAATTACAGAACACATCTATGTTTGCTCATTTGAAACTTTTTTTTTGGGTGGTATCTATATGATACCCTGGTCAATTTGCAAGTTCCTTGTCCCTCATTTCTAAACCAGCCCTTAAATATGTCAAAGTGGAAATTATTCTTTTTCTGAGCCTTTCCTGGCCAACAAATTTCCAAAGAAGGGTGCAAGCTGAAAGGCTATAAAACAACTGCTCAAGAAAAACAGAGTAAAATCTGGCAGATCTGCAACCAGCACTGACAGACTTGGGTCCCACCAAGCATTTCAGGAGAGATCAAAAGTGTTAAAACACAAATAAACCACAAAGAAATGTAAATGTATTGAAACTACAGCCAGCACTGACAAGTGCAAGGGAGAGGTGAAAGCTTTGGTTGATAATGCAAATGTTGCAGGAACAAGTATGAAACAAACCAGCCTTAAATTCCTGGCTCTGCAGCTACCTCCTACCTGCCCTGTGGATAACTTGGTCTATAAACAAAATTATCTGAGTGAGGCTTTGAGCAGCTGCTCTGCTGATCACCTTGAAGGCAACTTTCATTTCATTTCATTTTATTCCATCAGCTGGCCTGGGCACTGAGTGTGCCCTTGTTCATCTTGGTTCCAATTTCTTCTCCTCCTGTCTGTGGGGACAGCAATAAGGAAAGAGAAGGGGAAGAACTGTTAAGCTCCTTTGGAACACTGTGCTTTGGGCATTGGCAGCTCACCTGATCTCCCCAGGCTTTGCTCTCAGTGGACACAACCAGTCTGTGCTCAGAAAAACTCTCCTACCACAGAGAAGGAATAGGGACACACCCAATAATACACAAATATGCACCTCTTTGCTCAAATTTATACTCAGAAAGCTGTTACCAGCCTGCTGAAACCAAAAAACCTTTAAAAAGCTTTTAGGAGAGGAAAGGGCATTGGTACTAATGAGGCTAAACAAATAAGTAATAAAAATATAGGTGAAAAAGAAGCTGAAAATTTGCTTGAGGAGACAGGAGAATCAACTAAATTAAAACCCAGATCTGCTGTTATATTTCCTGCAGTCAGTACAGTAACAACCCTTTAGGATCAATTTTGCCTCCAAACAATCAGGTTGAAGTTGTTTCTGCAACAGCTTGTTCAAATATTTCCTTCCTCCCTTGCCTCACTTAACCTAGGATAGCTGAAACTCCCCCAAATTCTCTTTATCTAAGAGTTGCCTGAAGCCTATCAAAAAGTCCCAGTGTTATAAAATCCAATTTGTTAAAAGCAAAGGTTCAGTCCATTGCTCAAGAAAGTAAAAATGTTGCACTTAAGACAGGGAAAAGCAGTACTGAAATAGATTAATGGAAGAAAGCAATGAGGGCAAGAAACTGTCCAGGACAAAAGGCCAAATGCTTCATATTAGACAGGAGGAGAAGGAAAACTGCAAGGCCATATATAATGTGGTCAGTTGAAGATTGTAAGCAGATGCCTAAGTGAAAGACCAGAGAACAGAATCTTAAAAAGTGGCAACCAAAACCCTTAGAAACCAAGTTTTTCCATGAGCATTGCAATTAATGAAATCCATTTTCCAGGCTTTGTGTTCTGTGAGCCTCCCCTGGCTGCTGTTGTCCCCAGACCCCTGCCATGGCCACTGTGGCCAGCTGGTTTGTCTTTTAATGCCTCAAATGATGGGTGACAACCTGGCTGAGCTCTGTAAGTGTCACCAAATTATGTACATTAAATCATGCTAATAATGGAAGAACGTGGAGTCTTCCACAGTCTTCAGCTTTGTTCCCAAAAATTCATTAAGGGCTGCTTCCCAAGGAACTCTCTGAACAAATCTCCTGAATAAGCCAAAGTCTGCCCCCTGGAAGTCCAATGTAAAAGTTTTATTAATGTTCCTCCTGATTTCAGCAAATATTTAGAATTCTATAATTTCATGATCACTGTGCCCCAAGTGGCCTCCAACCACCACATCTCCCACCAGCCCATCTCTATTTACAAACAACAGGTCTAACAACATAGTCCCTCCTCTGGTGGGCTCACTCATCAGCTGTGACAAAAAAATATTTATTCTCAGGTCAGGTCTGTGTTACTCTCTGCTTTGTGATAAATGCAAGTTCATATTCAAAGGCAGTGCTTACATTCACCACACGAGCTAAGCCTGTCTGCAGCAATTAACAGTAATTCAGATGCTGCCCATTATTACTCCAAATAGCATTTTTTTTTCTTTATCATTAGCTAGCTAGGTCAGTGAACACAAGGGCAATGCATAGTCCCAGGAAAATTCCCAGGAAAGCAGAGATTAGTTCCAAAACACTTCAAACACCCTGAATCACTGTCAGCTGCATTACAGATTCCCAGATGTAAGGAAAGAAGGAAAAGTCATAATGTATGAACACACACAAATAAGGTAATTGCATTTCCCCCCTCTCTCCCTCTCTTGGCACTTCAGAGAGATCACAGAGAATAATTATAACTATTTTTTAAATTCTGTCAAAGGAACCCAGTTTTGCTTCCAGGAGTCAACTCTGTGCTGCTGCTTTACCATTAATGTGAAGGATTATTTGGGTGAGTGAGAATTGTCTGGAGGTGTCAGGGCAGCCATGCTCTGAGTGGGGAGCTGGGCTCTGGGTAGAAGAGGTGGTACTGCAGGTTCTGGGACTGCCAGGGGATTTCCATGTAGATTAAAGACAATCTTATCTTTGGGAAAAGAGGGGGAAGTACCCCAGGAGTTTGGCACGTCCATGTTCTCATCCCAGAGTTCCAAAAGGGGTGGAGACCTCAGGTGTCCTCAGGGCCCTGATTTCCCACTGCCAGCTCTGGGCTGTGAGCAGTTTAAGATCATTTCAGAGTTTAAGATCATTTCAGAGTTTAAGAGCAGTTCAAGAGTCTGAGGCACTTTGTGCCAGCTGCTGGTGTGGGCAGTGTGGCAGATATTTCTTGTTGTTCTGCTCTGGACTGTTCTTTTTTTTCCCTCCCTCAATTGCAGAAAAAAGAACCCAAATGAGACACAAGGTTGTGCAGAGGGGAAGAGCAAGAACTCTGATTACATTTCCTCCTGTATGAAGCACTTCATCCTTCAGAATCATGTGCAGCTCTGCCACTTCTCCAAGGGCAGAGATTTGGGGTTGCCTTTTGGTCAGGACACCCTGTAGGACTAAAAATGCAGCTTTTAGTCCTCTGTTCACATCTGGTGTGACACTACAGCCCTTCTTCCCCAGCACACAGCTGCTAGATCCTGTTCCACTTTAATTCCTGTTCTCAACAGCAGCAAGGGTCAGCCAGGATAAACTCCACTGTCTGGGCTTTTACCCTAGCTTTGGGATTATGGGATTTTCCAGGAATTCCAGAGAACATTCTATCCTAGAAGAGCAGAAGACTGTCCTCACGTTACTTAAAATCAGGCAGCATGGTATTACAAGCACCTTGTAGGAACATGGAAAATAAACTGCCTCAATATAATTTGATCTATTTTTCCAATAACTTTGCTAATGAATATTTTATTCTCTCTAGTGCTGGACTTAATTTGCTTGGAAGACAATTGTCATTACATTAAGGAACAAACAGTTCACTAGACCTGAGGAGTGCAATAATTGATTTTTCAGTTTGGTGGATGAATTAAGAAATCATTATTTTTATGTTCCAAGCCACATCCAGAAAAAGCTAGTGTGGGCTCTAAAATCCTTCATGTGGAAAAACCAGTTTTGATGTTTTCTGATTCTCCAGGTAATTTTTTTCTGTAGTAAATTTGGATCAATATCTCCCTGCTGTGGTCAATATTGCTTTTCCAATTCAGGTTGAGGTGTTTGTCACTCCCAGCTTGGGACAATGGGAAGGCTTAGCTGGGGAAGTTGCACTCCCAGAGAGCAAAGCTGCTCCTGGTGTCCTTGAAACCACAATACATTTCTGTTATATCATCTGGGCATCCTACATGGCATGCTGAATAAAGCATGGTTTAATTTATCTGGGCTAAGGCAGGTCCAGAGCTCTATGCTTGATCCCTATCATGGAAAACTTTTAGATTTTAACACCACTCACTTATTTTGATTTGATGCTCCTGATTAAAAAAAATGGGAGTTCTAATATTTCTGAGCCTCCAGTTGCATATGAAAGCAGAGTATTCCATGCAGCTTTGCAAGGATCTTTGATGTCTTCAGATGAAGAGCAATGAGCATTAATATGACTCTTATCACCAGCATAAAATTACTGCTGTATCCTCTCTAGCCCTTGAGCAGTGTAAAGGCAATGACATTTGATTCATTTGATGTAACTATGTAAGAATGATCATATAGATGCAATTTAAAACATAGTTTTTATCAATTATGCAGTAGCATGTCATCTGTACTCTACTAATTAGAAAGGGGAAGAAAAAAGTTACTGTTTGAAAATTAATTATGACAACATTTCTAAAGTGTTTAGAACCTAGTTATAAGAATTAAATATTTATGTCATTATGGTTTTCATTATGCATCCTAATGTGATTGCCTGAGTGAAATCACTGCAAGGTGCTCCAACACTCCCTAAATTCAGAATTTGGATGCTCCCATGAACTGATAGTGCTGACAAGGTTGTACCTAAATGTGTCTTCAGATGAGAATCTTCTCTCCTCATGCAAACTTGCACCTCATTTCAAGCTGCTGCTGTGTCTCATGGATCTCAGCAGATGAGATGACTTTAACCAGAGTGGTGGGAAAAGGCAAAGGCACTCACATTGTTCCAAATCTAAGTTATGGATCATGAGCCAAACTCAGAGTCTTTCCTCAGAGCTGGATGGTTGCTACAGCATTTCAACACAAAAGACTTACTGTGTTTAGGAGAATGTTAGATTTTTTGGAAATTTTCCCACCCATTTTGTGGAAATATTTTGTCATATTTTTTAGACACCCCCCC
>VZTT01049938.1:94263-114934 GCA_013400855.1 Buphagus erythrorhynchus
CTTTTATTAGCCTGGATCCACTTTTCTTCATTCAGTCTCTTTCAGCAGCCAAGGTTAAAATCCCATCCCAACAGGGCAGTTCCCCCTCCCAGGACCAGCCCCGAGTGTTCACATGGAGCAGGTTCAGCTCTGGGCTCCGGGCTGCTAAATTGGATAATTGTTATTCAAAACAAGGAATCTTTGCCCTTTGCAGCTGATGGGTAAAGGTGAGGCCCTGACCCCACTCATTACACAGTGGGTTATTGTCTGCCCTTCACCCCAGGGGTTCTTTGCCTCCAACTTTTATCACAACCAGAAAATTAATCTGTCATCCAGAGGGCTCTTCCTCAGTCATTTGTACCTCCAGAATCTCACATTCCTCTCTAACTTCCCTTGATTTTTAATGCTCATCCTTCTCCACACCTGAGTTGAAGCACATGAGACAGGTTGAGTTGCCCCAGCTTGGCTCACTCCTGGACCCCACAGGGCATCACACAGCAGCACTTTGTAATGAACTGAGCAAAAAAGCAAATACACACAGATATAAACCCTCTCTCGTGAAACAAATGTCACTTAAACGCTGAGCAGTTTAGGCTGCCAAAAAGGCACTCAAACACAGAAGCTGAAAAGGAAGGATGGTTTAAGAAATTATTTTAGGCTTAGAGAAAACACAGAAACATATGGTTAGTGCTAAATATTTGTATACATGACACAGCAAATAGAGATGTCTCATGGGTTTTGAATTAGATATTTGGAGAGAGGGAAGGAAAAAAACCCACCATGTTGGGTCCCTTCTTAGTTTAGAAACAGATTTTTTAAAGATATGTTTGTTTTAAAACCTGGCTATTGGAATCCCAGGTGGAAGTGGCCAATTTCAGATACAACAAAATCCAAATTTGTCCTCCCTCAGCCCCACATTGTAGTGTTACAATACTGAGGGAGTGGAGGAGTCTTGGCTACAAGGTTAGGAATATAAAGAAAACGGGATATAATTCTCCATTAATAATATCACAAAGGTTCAAACCAACAGACCAGTGAAAGCAAAAGTCATAGTTCAGTATCAAACCAAAAAGCACAGGTCTGTGTGTGTGTGGATGTGCACAAGCACATGTATGCATGGGAAATCCTTTCTCCTGAATTCTCAATATCCAGCAGTCATGAGGTGCTTAGCAATAGGAACAGGGAGAAAAATGCTCCACACCAGCATTAGAGAACAGGTCACCTGCCTGTTCATGTTTGACTCCCTGCTGTTTGACTCCTTTACAGAGCTGCAGTTATGCATGGAATGATGGAAACGTTGCTGTGGGTTGATGGGTGCCTTATTAGCATAAGTAATTTTTAATATTAACAGTCATTTCCTTACTGACATCAAATGGGATTTTCCTGGTGAAAAGATTGGGAGAAAAAGGATTGCCTCTTCCCATTTGTCACAGCACAGCTGGTCTGTAGCTGGGCAAATAATTTGGCCATAAATAAGAATCCCAATTCAACCTATCCTTGTTCACCCAGGGACCTGTTTATTGAACCAGGCTAGCCAAACTGAGCCAGGTCTGCCCTGCTGCTGCAGAAGGGCAGTGCCCTGCTGGGAGCATCACACCATGGCAGCTGCCACCAGCCACTTGTCCCCAGATTGTCATTTCACTGAATGGGACAGTGAGGACAGTGTGACATTGCCCAAAGTGCTCTTCATCCCCACCTATTTGCTGATCCACCCCTTGTATTTCCAGCTAAAGCAAGTTCTGGTATTACACTGTGCAAAGAGGACTGAATTATCTCTTGGGGCTTTTTCTTCCACCCCCCCACCTTTTTTTTTTTTTTTTTAAATTTTATTAAAAGACTAATGCTACAGACAGCAAAAAAATTATAATTAAGCAGATGCCCATCAACATTTTTAAAGCAGAGCTTCTACTTTAAAAGCATTGAATATTTTCCCTCCTATCCCACTTCAACAGATGTTCTGCCTAATCTACATTCACTTTACTTCCTGTCTTACCTTTGACCTTTCTTTTGAATGTATTCAGAGAAGAGAATGTCAGTATTTATCTACCTGCTGTGCTTCCATCTGCCTGTGCAGCGCATGAATAACCACAAATTATATTTTCTTTGTGAAAATTTGAATGACAGAAGCATTTCTAAGGCTTCATCTACATGGAATGATCAGATGCTATCTGCTTGTCTTGGAGGAATTATGCATCTCATAACTGGACATGCAAACCAGGAACAGCTGCCAAATGTGGATTTGTGTTTCCAGTATCTCCACTGAGATGTCTTTCTTGGATGCTTTTCCAGCACCCTTGTCTTATCCCTTTTTCTTGACAGAGAAAATGAAGTAGGAAAGTTCATACCCAAGGCTGCCAGGAGGAATGTAGAGCAGCAAAAAGCTGTTTGGAAAGAGGTGTCCTTTGGGAGGTGTTATCAGACTAATGACCTGCAAACCTGTTCAACTCTGCAGTTTAAAGCCTGAGAAACAGGTTTAGCACAATGATTTTTGTTAAAATGAGTTTATAATCTAAATTCAGAATCAGCTTTCTCCAAAGCAGCAGTGCACAGCTTTAAGGCTGTCAGAAGAACCATCCAGGAAGTGACAATTTAATATCTTGGAAATAATTTGGTGATTGTAGTAGAACTGATCAAGCATTGGTTTCATCTTCAAGTTCTCAATTATTTTTAAATTTAGGCAAATTTAGTGCCTGTGCCACATAACAGGGCTGTGCAGTGTTGATAAGAGCTGCTCCAGCAGAATACACAGCAATGAAGTATAAACAGAGTGGCTAACCTGATTCTGCTGCATTTGCTAAAAGGCAGAAGTAATTTTATGTACTGTACCCCTTAGCTGGTCCATGCTAGTGGAGAACATGTTCCAGTTTAGCCTCTGTCTCTGAGAGCTGCTGGATACTGGTTTTACAGGAGGCAACACTTGCTTCTGAAACCAAGTGTGCCCTGCAACATCTGCTGGGGGAAGCCAGGCTCCAGCTAAGTGGAGAGGAAAAGCCATTATCACATGTTATCTTTAATGCTCCACAGCACATTCTGTGTAAGCACTGCCATCAATTCCTCACCCTGGCCAAATTCCAGGATTGGCAATTAAATCTTCCTGAATGTCTACATTACAGTCTAAAGCATATTCCTGGACACAGGGGGACTGTGCAAAATTTTACATATCTATTTCTCTCCACTGACTATAAAAAAGATCCTGGTCTAGTCTGGCTCTCTAACATGCAGACATATCATTTTTATGTGTAAATGTTAGGATAAATGAATCTCATCTCAAGCTCCTGGGAACAGAAAGGAGGAAAATCAAGCCCAACATAATGAAAAGCTTTACCCACAGCTCAGCCTGAAGACTAAAGGGGAAAAATCAGATAGGGGAAACTAGGAAAAGAGAAGACCCCAATGTAGAAAAAAACCAACTTTGGAACTCAGTTGTAATTATCTGGTGCTGATTAATTATCTGTTTACAAAAAAATAGAGAAACATGTACAGGGAACTATGCAATCAATGTTTTGCCCAATTAGAACAGAAGTACATCTGCTTTTTATCCAATACTAGCCTAGTTTTACAGGGAAAAATGCAATTGGTACTAATAAATGAGCTTGCAAATTAAGGGGTAGGTTAGCCAGTACTGCACTCAATATCTCTAAGAGAATTATAGATATTATGCTGAATTTCTTTCTTTAATCCATTAACCATACAGGTTTTTGAAGAAGCTCATTTTTTAGGCTCAGGCATATAGCAATAACAAAATATTCATGATTCAATTATCTGAAGAATTGCTGAAGACCAGGGTGCCTCTGAAGGATGGACATGAGGGCAGGGAAGTGAGAACCAGCACCTTTCCCATAGTTGTGCACACTTCAGGGTTTTTTTGCACCTATCACAGGACTGAATTGTGCTGCTGAATTGTGCTACAAACTAAAAAATGTAGGGGTTTTCCTACTGTCCTTCAGGGTTGATTTCAGTCTAATTTTCCATTTACTTCTTTTTTAAAAAAGGTCTCTCTGACTCCTTGAAGTCTCAGTGCCTCCAGGTTTCACAGTGCTTGAAATCTGGCCCTACACAACAGGAATCCCTTCTATTTGAAAGCAGTAAATTAAAAGCACCCCATAAAGTTCACAATTCAGGGATGCATTCTCTGCATCACACCAAGAAACATATCTTTAACAGCCTGGCAGCAGTAAAGACTTTGAGGATTTTAAAATACTAGTGTCAAAGGCTTCTTGTGAGAATATTTTGACTTGCAGGATGGATATCAAGGAGAATACAGTAAATTTTTCTGCAGACTGAATCATTATAAAGGCAACGACATCAAATACATTATTTCTAATAAGGGTAGAGTTGAAAACTATGTCAGAAATTAGTCATGATTTTTGAAAATCAGACTTCCATTTCATTTGCTATCTAATACTTGGTGTTAAGTTATCCTCCTAACTGGACTGAACCCTGAAAATCGAGCACTAATGGTGGTCCAAGCCCTCAATGGAAGTACATTAACAATGGTAATTTTGGTCAGGGATGAGTTCCATAGCTTCTGTTAATTGGAGCCTGCTTCTGTTTTTAAAGTCAGCAGTTCTGTTGACTTCAGGGAAAATGAAACTGAACTGTCTTTTCTGGAAATCACATGAATTCAGTTCAAGAGGAAATCAAAGACCCTGCCAAAAAATCTGAATTTTCTAGTTAGTAAAACTAACTAGAAGAACATCCTGATATGTGCATGTGTTCTTTGTATATCCTGGTTTGAGGCAGCTCCAGAACAAGCCAGCATTAATGATTGGGTATTTATGACCTTTTTATCCTTAGTTAGCCATGACATTCCCTGCCAAGGCCTTGGTCTCAGACCCATCTGTACTGGGCTCTTAGCTCTTCCTTAGCCTCAGGCTAATCCCACTTTCTCTGTGCTCATTCCCTGCTTCAGAAAAGGGACAGAAGAGACTTTTTCTTATTTAGATTATATGACAGGAGAAGAAGGTGGTGTTGTTCAATGCATCATGCAGCACCACAAATACCAACATTTATCAAGGCTGCTCTCAGCACCTTGGGCACAGAAATAAACCTTTCCAGGCAGTGAGGAGAGTTATTAGAAGTCATGTTTGTGCAATTCCAGTTTGGTGTAACAGAACAAAAGGCTTGTGAGGTTTGCTCAGGTGAAAGAACAGAGCTGCTCAGAGGCTTGGTTGCAGCCACAGCAGGCAGAGGGGAAACACAGCTCTTCCAGGCTCATTCCTATTTTACTCCTTGTCCTCTCAGCTCCTGGCTACACCTCCCTGGTAAACCCTGAAGCCTGGCCTGACACTGTTGGAGCCCTGCAGCCTGGGAGTTCTGGGCTTCCTGTGCTTTCTGACTCTGACCCTCAAAAACACACTGCTTTTGACTTGAGGCCTTGGAGAAGGCTTCCAAATTTGAGAGATGGAGTTAGGATCACTGGTGTGCAGTTGGAATAGAAGTGTGTAATATCACATGGGGAAGGGTTTGGAATTGGGGGTTTTAGAACNTATAGATGTTAGTTTTTAATTGGATAGTTAGCCTTTAAAAGACCTTGTAACTAGCTGGATACACCAACATTTTCTCACTTTTAGCTTGTTAGCTAGAAGTGCTGTAGAGCTCTCTGTACTATAGATAAGATTCAATGAACAACCAAGTCCAAACAAGAAAATCCATCTCTCGTGCCTTCAATCCTGACTCAGAGTGAAGGCAGAGGAAAAAAGAAGATTAACCACTAATATGTGGAGCCACTAATATGACACCTCTGGTGCTCCCAGTGTTCTGAGAGCAGAAGAATAAAAGCCCTGCAGCCTGTGAGAGCACACCCAGCCAGGGAGAGGGAGGAGAACTGCTGAGCCCATTCCACACACACACCAAGCTCAGACAGAAACCCGAGCTGGAGGTGGGGATGTGTACTCAGTTCCATCAGAATTCTGCCTCTGGATGACTCCAGAGTCTGTGTAGCTACAGGCAGAGCAGCAGCTATTTCTGCTGCACAGACACTATTTCTGACAGGAGCATGGCAGCATTTATTAGGCTGTTAAAAGGACACATTTCAAAGCCAAAATGGGTCAGACCTGGCACACACAGTATTACCTCTCCAAGGTAATGAAACCCCAACAATGTTAGTACACTGAGGAATTTTGACAGAGTGGTAATTTGGGACGAGCTGGATTCATTTTTAGAGAGCAGTCAGCTGGAATTATTTTGGATTAAAGACTCCAGTCCTCAGGGTAATTAAGGGAGAGAAAAATAGAAGGGGGTGGCATTCTGAGAGGGTGTGAAATGCTATCTGTCTGTCTCCACCCTGAAATACACTCTCTGCATGGGCTGACATTCCTGATGATGTCTAGTGCTAAATGATAGGGTTCAAGCAAAATGGTTCAAGCAAAATGATTCAAGCAAAATGATTCAACCAAAATTTGAGAAGTTACTTGTAGGACAGGAGAGGAACGTCCCATTTTCAACTCAAAGGTCCCAGTAAGTGTCCAGCGTGGCCCCAAATTAATATTATTTTGCCTTCTGCAGCTCTGAATTTCACTCTTAGCCAGTTTCTTTCTCTCCAGCATCAAAAATCAAATTGCTGCTAGTGCCCAGGACATCCATCCTTATGTGGATAAGACCTGTAAGGCCACCCTGCCCAGGGCAGAAGGGACTCAGGTACAATTGCCAGTGTCTCACAAGGAAGATGCCACCAGCATAATCCCTTCACTCTGAAGACATTTTTCTGCCCCTGAGATCCTCACAGCTGTGTTGAGCAGTTTTTGCTGGCACATCCTGGCAGCATCCCACAGAAGGCAAGCTCTCAGCACAGGCATGTCAGGACTGTGCTGATATGGCTTTTCAAAGCCAAGTTTGATGCCAAAATTTTGCTAAATCCTGTATTCTGGATGGTGCCAACAGTGAAAAGCCATGAGTGAAGAAACAGAGCTAACAGACCTGTTATAAATACAGGTAATAAATACCTGTTATAAATCTCTAAATACAAACTGGGGTTGTTGTTAATGGGTGTTCCCTGAGGAGAGAAACAAGGAGAGGATAAACACAAGAAAGCAGGAAAAGCATCTCAGGGAAATTATTCTAGCACAGTCAATCTTCACATCAAATTTAAATCAGGCTGATAAAGAGAGTTAATTTTGGAGTACCTCGGTTTAACTTTCAGGTGAGACCTGTCTTAAGGGATTTTCATCATAGTGTGCAGTGCTGCAAACACTGCAGGTGTTTTGCAAAGCCCAGATCAGCACCCTCTGCAAGCACATAAGCTGGGAGAAAATTTCACCAGCACTTAAAATGAATATCAACTTCAGTTTAACCATGTAGAGCTCCAGTAAATAAATATGGAGAAAAGCATTTCTTGTTCTTGGTAGTAACAGATTCCCTGAAGCCCTCATCATCTCTTCCTCCTTATTTTTCTCCTTTAGAACTGGATTGCAAATTTCTACACCTTAGTTCCTAAAAGAAAGTGTTAGGTATGCTGCAGAACAAAAAATAAAAGGAGAGGTGATAATAAAAGAGCTTAATTTTTATAGACTCCACAAGAGGTTCTAATTCCATCAGTTCTGAGTTTAAACAACATGAAAATGGGTCCAACCCAGGAGTAAATCCCCTCAGAGTGCAGCCTTTTGAGTCAATTTTTCATCTTAGCCTTTCTAGCTGGAGACATCCCACATAAATAAACATGTGCAAGTTATTGCCAGCATGCTCTGCTTTATTAATTTTGTGTAGAGCAAGCTGGCTTTTGGGGAGGTTAATTTCCTGAACTGAGAAGAAAATGGCACTTCACCAATTTGAAAATAAATAATTGTGTGGATACCTCAGTTCATTATTTTTAACTCTGCAGAGTCTTTGCAGACTCCAGGAGCATGCTGACAGCTTAGGGAAAGTGAGCTATTTTCATTCACCAGTTTCTCTGTGTGGGGTGTATTAAACCAGGTTACATAGAAATTAATGGCTGTTTAAAAACAGCAGCACCTTGTCCAGGTCCTTGTAAACAGAGCTCAAATAATCCTGGGAACGTCAATTCCAAAGATTCAGCTACAGCTGGAGTACAAAACAGTAAAATACCACATTGCTTTTGAGAAAATATTCTTAAACTCTGGCAACAAGAGCCCCTGGACCTGTGGATATCCCATTTTTGTTGGCTCTGTTGTTTAACATTAAAACCCCTCAGGGATGAGAAGCAGAGACTGGAGTGCTGAGTTTTTCTGCTGAGCTACCTGTGAATTTGGGACCAGAACACACAGCCCAAAATGCTGGTTTTGTCTGAGGTAATGAGGAAATGACACGAGCCCATATGGGACAGGAAATCCTGGTGCAAACCTGTCTGTTGGTTTAAAGGCATATGGAAGCTACAGGGCTTTGACAGAATCACTTGACTGCAGCTATTTCAGAATCCAGGCAAAAACAGATGGCAGCATTTCTGAGGTTTTGAAACATATGCTGGGAAACATAATTTTAAAGCATATTTATTAACAGTAGGGTTAATTTTACTGGAATTCCTAATGATACTGTTGGGGGTTTTTTAGAAAACTAGTGGTGTGAAAACTTAGACTTGTGCAAATCTATGGCTCCAGGATTGTTTTCCCAGATTAAAAGTTTGATAGGAATTCTAAATAACAGTCTGCATTTCTGTCTGCTCCAGAACAGACAAGATTAGAGAAATAATGTAAATTTGAAACCGTTTAAAATTGATGTGTCATTTTGAGTTTGCAATGATCTTTTCATCATCTTAACTAATGTCAGGTGATAGTCAAAAGTACATTAATTTATCTGTCTTACCAAAATGTTTAACATAGATAATTGATGAAAGAGAAAATATTATCTGGCTGACATGATGCAAAAATGTCATTCTGTTCTCTGTACAGATGGTTTTTCACTTCCCACGGTGTTTCTCTGTGGAAAATCTGTTGTGTTCTTGGTATTTAATTTGCCTTTTTGGTGCAGTTTTCTCAATTAAATCTCATGCAGATGATGCAGTCATTTATATTCAGATGATCAGGCTTCCTGCTCTTTTTGGATAAACTTTAATGTAATCCACAGAGTTCAGATTTAACTGCATGATATTAATTAATTTTAAATTTAGATAAATGTTTCTTTGGTGGAGATCAAAAGGTAAATGTGGTCCCCAGATCTGAAGCCCACAGGGAGGGCACATATTGGATGACTTGCTTGGATTTTACTGAGCCAGGGAGAGTCCAGGTGAGAGAAGGTGAGAGAATTGGCTCCAATAATTAATTGCTCTGTACAGCAGGCATTGCTGCAGCTTTAGCTCCACTTTCTCAGCTGCCAGTGCCAGCCCTGCTCTGTGACCACTCATTAAGGGGAGGTCAAGCACAGTGATGTTTTCATGACAAGGACATTTTCATCTAAAGGCTGACTTGTAGGGAGGGCATAGCAGGGGGATTTTTACCTGCTGATGCAGTACATTTGCTGGGTATGAAAATGGTGTGAAGAAGACAAGGAAATTTGTGATAAAACCTTCATTTTTCACCTTGCAGCTTTTACCTGAATACTTCAGTAACTCCCTCTCCCCCTCCAGGACCTCTCTTCATTCAGGGAAGAGCAGGGAATAACCAGCAGGCACAACTTAATGTGCCTGTAGAAACTTAAACCTGGTGCCTGACCTTGCAACCTAAACAATTGTTTTTAACTCCTTTCTATTTGAAACAAAATTGTCCATGCAACTGCTGTCAGCAGCTGAAGAGAAGCATGAAAGCTGACAACACATCCTGTATAAAAGCAGTGAGCCAGTTTAACCTTTGTATTCCCTTGATCAGGTTTTAGATGCCAGGAATTCAGCCCTCTGTCCTTCACAGAGCACAGGGAAGGTCTTTGTTAAACTCCTGGTCTGGTCCACAGGACAACATGATTTTCTTCCATTTCTCTGTAAATCCAGGGAATCTGCCAGCTGCCATAGTGCCTGTGATTTCCATGGCCACAACGAGGACCAGCAGGGCTGGCTCCATCCTCATTAGGATCGTGTATGGGGATGACACAGCAGATTAAATATCACACTCCTGACTTTCAAGTTGTACCTTAATCCCCTTCTGTGCCATATGAAACAAAAAATTCAGTGTGAGGATGGGAAAGGGGAAGGTGTCTCTTTCCATTCATTTTGAGAACATTTGCAAAAAGCCAAGCTCCCCCTTTGCCCCTCAAGTACAATGAATTCAAAGAAGATCATCCTAAAAGACATCTTGTAATTTGTTTTATCTATTTACAGAAGGATTTGTTTTTCTCTCTGACTTTGAGTTATTCATAAGATATTCATTTACATGGCTATCTGCATATAAATATTACCACTGGAGAGCAGCACAGTGGAGAGTGAATATGGATTTCTGAGCCTTATCATTGTATGTCTTTCATATCAGGTGCTCATTTAGACAGAATTCATTGTATATTATTCTCCTGTGACAACATTAACCGGCCTCCAACTTTCCAGTGCTTGTTATCATTTCCAGAGTGTAAAAACCTCAAGGACTTAAAAAGGACAGACAGGAAAGTTTGCAGAACATTTCATTAATTTGTGGGAAATTCCACTTACTGTAAGTGTCATGTCTTTGCTGTGAGGACTGAGAACATCTGCCAAATACAATACCACTTTCTTCCCTCACAGTCTGGCTCCTCTTCTGTTTGACATTGAGGGACTCACCCTTAACTCACACTGCCTCAGCCTGAAGATGCAACTATGTGTATAAACCCAAAGCTTAAAATTCAATTTGTATTGGAATGTCAGTCATCAGATAAATTCAGACCCTGAGGAAAGTGAATAATAAATGGCTGTGTGGGCCAAGAGAGAATAGAAAGTGCCAGCAATAGCTCCTTTCTGATTTATCCCCAGTCCTATAATGCTCTGGTTGTTATTTCTAGTGGACTTTCCTGTTCCTTGTAGCCAGAGTGACAGCAAATCAGACTCAGGGGTAGTAATGGCTGAATCTTTCATCTGCCTGAGGGGATGAAAGATTTCTTTTGTCTCAGAAAAGCATTCAAATATATGGGTGACACTTGTCCAAATGATATAATAAGCTCTGGGGTTTGTCAAACTGATGTGGTGATACCATAGGACCTCTCTTGGGCTGACTCTTCATCTCCCCTTCACATTTCAAGCCTCAGTTTGGGTCCCCAAAGACCAATGAAATCTAAAAGTACAGTAGTAGATGGTTGGAAGTTATAACCATCACCTTGATAATGATATAAACACATCATCCTTTCATTTGGGTAACACAAGCCTAGTTTATGCAGCAAACCATTTAAAAAGCATATGCAGCTAACCACAAACAGTATTGCACCATGCAAGTTCAGAGAAAAAATACCAGAACACAGCCCTCCAAGCTGCAGGAGGATCCAGAGAGGTCTGGCCACCTTTGCTGTACTTAATGACATAATTTTCCGCAGGTTGCCCTGGGAAACTTGGACCCTACCACAAATAATGTGAACTCAGAATGGTCTACACTTGGATGGGGATTGAGAAATACAGGACAAGTGTGAAACCATTGCCAATGGTACTGGAAATTGTTCGATGAAGTCTCTTGCAACCCATTTTTTCCTGTTGCAGAGCACGTTATAACATCACCATTCTCTGTTCAATTTCTTTAAAACAAGTGAATTGCACCAGTCTCAGCAGTTCTGTTCATGCCTCAGCACTGCCCTGATCCTCTGTGCTCTGTTAGGTTTGAGCCTAAGAGAGAGCTGTTATTTTAAGAATAATTTTATTACAAAAACACCCCTGGACTGATAATGTTCTTTTATCCATTTCATGGCACTCAGAGATTTTTACCATGGCTTGTTGATTAAATGTGATCAGGCATGTTGAACTATAACATCTCCTTTAGAATTCATTGCAATAAGAACAATGCAAATATGTGCTTAAGGTGTCCCAGCCAGTGAATTACAGGAGTGATAGGCTATAATGTCTTCTTTAAAGTAATAAAGAGAGTGAGAGAATTAGAGAGCAGGAGTTGTGAACTTTAAGAAAAGAGCAGCTGTATCACTGTCATAGCAGAGTTAATTCAACAACAAGGAAGGTGCCCTGGATTCTTTTTAATTTTCTCTGCTCTTTCCAGTGCTCTTTAAAAAAAAAAGGAAAATAATTTCACCATCTCTTTTGGCATTGCCTCCCTCTCTGCTGACATTAGAGAGACCTTATGGATGGAGCTCAGAGTCTGTGCCTCATTTTCCAACTCTTACCACTGAAGTGTTCATCTGCAGCAAGACCATAAAAATCCCAGTGCAAATTGCTGGGCATGCTCGAGACAGACCTTGGACATGTTTTCAGTTCAAAAATATCAATTTAGACTTTGAGCCAGTAACTTCAGAAAAAAATAACTTTCACAGAGATAAAACCCATGATCTGACCTATTATTTCCTACAGCATCCAGGTGCTGCAGAGGAAGACACAAATAAGCTCATCTGACTAGATCTCTGTAATAATTTCTTCACATTAATCTTTCCAAATTTCTTCTATTAGCAATACCTATATGACCAGAAATAAAATTTTAACTGTTTTCCAGCTTTCTGATCCCCCTAATTTTACCTAGTGCTGCTGAGTTTTCCAAAATCCATGGAATAGGCATAGTTTTTATAAAACACATTAAGTTTTAAATGTTGGGGAGTTAGACAATAAAAATACACTTCTGGGCTTGTTCTCCCCATAAGATACTTATTCTGGAGCAACTCACCTTTAAGTAACACTTGTATAATAAAGATCTCAGAACAAGCTAGAAATGCCAAAAAGAGGAAAAAAATACCAGATATAGGAAAAAAATTACAGGGTCAGTCCTCCCTCAAACACTACCACAGGAAATTTTTAGCAAATCTGAGCAGCTGTGAGAGGGAGGTGGAAGCAATTTTGAGCAGGGGACTCAGTGCAAGGCAAGTCCCTTTAACAGACTGAGAATGGCAAAGGCTCTTTAATTACAATCCTTTATGATTGTAACTGTGAAAAGCAGCGATTACCTGACTTCCTCTGAATAAACTCAGTATAATTAATGAATGTTCAAGCTCTAATTACAGCAAAATCACAGCAAATGAATTCCAGACAATGGAGTGTATTTTTGGCATGTTTTCAGAATGATCAGCTCACTTTTATTACAGTTATTCCCTCTGTTCTTTTGAATGGTTTGGATTCACGTCAGTTTTGACTGGGTTCAAATATTTGGCTAAAAGAATGAAGGAGCCAAGGCACAAGGCTGTAACACCAGAATATCTGGATGCAACTGAGCACTTCCATCTGCTCACACATGACTTGTCTTTGAAGACACATGGATGCCTGTGCAGGTCAGCAAATGTAGGTGGGTGTTCAAATTGAACATCTACCAGCTCACACACTCAATAATAACAAGTCAAAGATGAGTAATAGACCTAAGTCCTGCTCTTTCCCCACAGATTTTAGCATCTCTGGTTGTGCTAAAGAGATTTCCACTTCCCTTGGGGCTCACATCTACAATTCTGCAACCACTCCTCTAAAAATCTGGGAAAGGACTGGCCTTGTGTTTTAAAATACAGACAGGTACCTTTAATAGCTTAAAAATTAGGACATTCATCCTGAGATTGAGGCTGTCACAATGAGCACTGTGTGTGTTGACACAATAAAATATATTACATGATCCTTCAAGTGTCTGTGAATAGATTTTGGTCCCTGCCAGTGTGGCTGCTCATGCACCAAGGCAAGGGAAAAGTTTGGAAAGATGCATTCATTAAGATCTTTGCTCTGACATCACCATATCACCTTCCCACAAGCTGCATCTGACAGCAAATTAACCAAATGCCACCAACCTTTAATATGCCAAAATGAATCCTTCTTACCCATCTGTGAGCAATCTGAACAGATTTTCTCTAGGAAAACCATAACCAACCCTCCTGGACAAGTGTTTTGCTGGCAGATAACACACGATCATCTCTTTAAAACACACTGTGTTAATGCAGGGTCTGATCTTTCCTACACTGCCTACATGAGACTGCTGGGGCCAGCTGTGGCCAGCACTGCTTCCTCCTGAAGGAATTTATACACATGGCACAGCTTCCTGAATTCTTTTTGTTGACAGTTTCACTTCAGGCTGTGAGGAAGTTCAGGTGATGAAGCCAGCACGATTATTTTGTGATTTTCTAGTTTGTGTGTTTGTCCAACTTCTGTATCAATCTTTTAGCTCACACTTCTGCACATTACAACAGGTGCTGGAAAGCACAAAATGGAGCTGAAGAGAAAAAAAAAAAGCCAAAAATGCAACAACAACCAAATAAGAAATCCCCTCCTTTATGCATATATAAAGAGTTAATTGTTCCTGGACTTGCAGGAATCCTCCTGCCAGTCTATAGTTCCTCCACTGTGCTGCATTACAATTCCTGCAATCATTCAGCTGCCTAATGATCCCTTATATCAGGTGAAAATGAGTTTTCCCACTCTAACCTGGCTTTTGTCAAGGCTTTTAATGGCAGCAGGTAATGAATGGGATTGCTCTAGATTTCCTGCTGTGAGAGAAGGGTTCCTCCAACAGGTGACACAGCCAAGCAGGAGTGACCACTGCCCTGCTGTGCTGAGAGCAGGGCTTAAGGGAGGAGAATCCCCCAAGAAAATGAGGGTTGTGGACACCTTAGAGCCACCCTGGCATCCCACTTGTATGGGCAGAGCTCCATTCATGGCCAGCCAAGGATCTCAGTGGAACTGAAGGGTTCTGTGTGAAACAGCCCAGTTAAAACCATCAGAACTGATAACAGGCCAACAGATTTATTCAACAGCAGGAGACTGCACAAGGATGCTCAGATTTATTGCTCCAAATACCATCATTATTTAGTGTGCAGAGAGCCTTCTAGTCTCACAGTTAGCAAAACAAAATTACAAATTAATAGCCATATATTTCTCACCATGTCCTGGATCTATCATCCCATTTCCCCTGTGTTGTAATTTTATTTTGGTACTTAGCATATGGGGCTCAGAAAAAGGGCAAACTTTGAAATTACACATATTTTATCCACATTCTCCCACATAGGTTTTCACTGTGTGTTAATTTATTGAAGGAATATATTTCTTTTTTTAAGAATCAGCAACACTGAAGAAAACAAGAGGGCATTTTAGTTGTACCTTTGAGTCTGGGTTACTTTCTTCTTATCCCTTCAGATAAGCCTTGGATTTGAAGAGGAAGGAACAGCTCCTGCATTTATTTGTAAAAGGCAGCAATCCCAGCTGGGTAGAAGTGAAGGTTACACAAAAAAGCTACCATGGGTAGAAGTTTGCCTTCTTTCAGGAACTCATGGCTAAAAGGTAACTGAGCTGGGTCATCTAATAAATAGAAATGTATCATAATACGTTTAATTAATGCAAATACTTTAATTTAGTTAAATTCAGATTCAAAGTTTAGGCTGAGATCCAAACCCCTCTGAAGACAGGAATGTAATGGAGAATGAGGTGTAAAATCCCCAGTTCTATCCAGATTCATGTATTCATCTGAAAGCTATCAGTGCTGGAAACATTGGAAATTAATCTTAAGAGTAGCTTTCAAAGGTTCAGCAAAACCAGGTTTTGTTGAAGATAAAAAGCCTGATCTCAATCTTTTTAAAATAAAGACAAACTGTAAGTCACCTTTCCAAAGCCAATGGAATTACACATTAGAACACTGAGATAAGAAAGGTGATTTACTTTAAAAACTATTCCCTCTACAGGTCCACAAAATGTGCCAGAGATCTGAATAAGTTATTTATTATTTAGTAAATAAATAATAATTAATTTGGCAATTAATTCCCTGTCGATGGCTTACAGACTTTCAAAACCCACCTTTCCCTGGGCTCACTCATAGCATTTTTGTCTGGAAACTTCCCACGAGCAAGGGCTTCTTGTACTAAGAGTAGGCTGACTGTGGTGGAATTACAAGGGTGGAACTGAGGTGACACACAGAAAACTTTGCCTTTAAATCCAAGTGTGATGCTTGAGATGACCACGAGGAGACCAGCACCCCTCTGCCTGTCATAAAGAGTCTAAATAAGGATGGCTCTTGGCTAATTGAGTGCAAATACCTCTTTTTGATTTGTCAGAAATTAAGAGAACTGTGAGAAAACCTGTGTCTCGCTAGAAAAGGAGCAATAGGGAAATTTCAAAAGGTGATCCAAGAAGTGCACAGCACAGGGAATACAATCCTGTGGCTGGGCATGCTGGCACTTCCAGCCTCCTCTGTAGCCACATCAAAAGGCAAAATATCAGTGAGGCAGAGCCCGTGATGCTCTGCAGGAATGAATGATGCTGATTCCTCCAGCTCAGACAGCCTGACCACGAGAGCAGCTGCAGCAGAGCAGGAGGAAGGTCTGCCTTGCCCTGGATCCTCCTTTGGGCAGGGACCAGCACTCTGCAGAGCTGCAGGTGGCTCACTGAAGCTGGGATGGCTCCTTGGGTTGCTCCAGCTCAGGGAACCATGGAATTTCCAGTGATAACACAGGTTGATAAGCACTGACCTGCAGGGATGGATGCATTAATCATTACCAGTGGCAAATGCCTAGGGAAGAGCATATGGACACCAGAAGCACGAAGCATTCCCTGCTCCACCCCTTCAGGAGTCTGGAGGACCTTCTGGTGATCAATTAAAGAAATATGGATATTGGTCTAGTACCGATATCCAACTGTGACAGACAAAAACTCTCTAACAGTTTAGAGTTAGAAAGTGTATGTTTATTGTGACATTGGGCAGCATGTGGGACAGCTCCCAAACACACACTGCACCATTCAGGTGATCACAGAGTCCTTTTATCCATACAAGTATTGAATACCCAAAATACAAATACATATTCATAATTTTGGTCCAGCCCATTCCTCGCTTTGTATGCTAATCATTTCAAAAGCTATTAAGCATGCATAGTTTGTTCCTTGAAATGGGTCGGTGGTCCTTTTCATGGGGAGGGGTCCCAGAATGAGGAAGTAAATGAAGTCTTCCTCATTCTGACCTTTCTACCTTTTCAATGCACATATGACAAATGAACTCTTGGTAGAACTCCAATTCCCTATCTTCAATTGGTTTCGGAGCAGAGGAGGCCCACAATTGTTTTATGTTCCTAAAGCTATTTGTCAGATTCTATATTCTTCATTATAAACCCAGGTAACCAAACATTGTGTTGACAAGCAATCAATTATTAGTTAATTACTAACTCTTAGCTTCTTCAAGGCCTACTTATTTATTTAATTAACTCTAGTAAGGCTTATCTCTAACTAAAATCTTAGCTCCTCTAAAATCTCTAAATTCCTTAAAATTTATGTTTCACTGGGATCTTTTGTTTCTCACAGTTCAGGATGGATTTTTCTTCTAGAAACTCGTGCAGGGCTTTGGTTTAACTGAACATGTCAAAACCAGGCAATTCAAACCCAGCATTAGCCTTTTGCTGTAAATCTCTTTAAAAATGGTGAGTCCTGCAGTGGGCAGGCTGTCCCAGACCTTTTCCCTGCTCCAGCTCTCAGCCTGCCACGTCCTGCCAGCCAAGGCTGTCAATAGATGTCACACTTGTGCTTCTGTTCCCTTCTCCTGCAGCACATTATGCCAGGGGAGTGCAGGGGAGCAGCACAACACAAATTACTTGAATGCACTGCCTTTATGTAATAAAACCAAATCTGGGAAAGATTTGATCTGCTGTAGGTTTTACACTGTGTATTCCCAGAAAGTATTGGAACAGATCAAGGGGCAGAGGGAGGAGTGACAGCAGGGATCTTCTCTTACAAGGCAAAAGTTCATTTTGCCTTTTAGGTCACTAGTTCATAACTGTACATCTACTTGCTTTGGAGAGCAAATGCATTTTAAATGAATTTTTGTGTTCTATGACTAAATGCTTATTTTTTTTTCCCCCAATAAATACAAGGTTGGGGGAAGCCAAACTATCTGTGTTGAATGAACAAATGGCAACTGATGAAGATATTTGCACTACTTTTTTTCAAGCAGAGAAATACAGAAAAAACTCCATTTAATGCCTTAAAACAGTAAAAACATGGAGTCTGACTTACAGGTGTTCTAATTTTAAATCTGCATGCAGATCTGCAAAGGCTTATGGCATGATTCATGGAAGAAAAACTAGGAAAGGCTTTTTCCTGAGCTGTGCCTTTTGCAAATAGTCATGTTAGAAAACCAGAAAAAAAAGTATTTAGTCTTATTTTCTGTTTGAAAAAAAAAAAAAGAGTTCCCTTTCTACATCTCTGTCTGTCAATGCATATAAATCAACAGGGCATGCAGGTGAAAGTAGCAGCAGCAAGAGTTTGCAACACAGGCAAAAAACATTGGGTTTTAAACTGTCCAGTCAGTATTTGTGAAATTTCAGATGACAGTGTCATTGCTGAATTTTGAAACGTGGCACTGGTGGTTCAATGGCTGTTGTCCCTGGAAGGAGATGTCCAGTGGAGAGCTCTGGGCACTGTTTGCAGCAGGAACAGGCAGCTCTGCTGGCCAGCATTCATCTGGACTGTTATTAATGACATCCCATTGCTGCAGCATTCCTTGCTGTGTCAGGAATTCCAAAGCCCTGTGTCATTGCAGGGGATCACACCACGGGGCACAGGCACTGATTCCAGCGGGGCTCTGCAGGTCCCAGGGCTCCAGCTGCACTGGCTGCAGTGCTCATCACTTTCTAATGAGCCAAATTCAGCTACTGAAATACTTCAGTGCAGCATTATTCCGTAGGCTGAGGGAGAAATTCCTGACTTTTATGCCAAGAGAGATCTACCTTATACTCTAAATCCTTTCAGAAACTGAACCAGGCAAAAACATTCCATCTGCTGCAACAGGTTTGAAATCTGGTTTTGAGAAAATGATGAAGTTCCTTCAACACGACAGTTTTGGCCAGTTTTGTTCCTTATCAAACAATTCCTCTGGGCAGTAAAGCTCCTGGAAAGTTAACTGAACTAATTTCTGATTTGCACTCATCAATAGGCTCATTCATTTATATTAACAATGAATAATTCATCATCACTAGCAGCAACACAGTGTGCAAACCAGGAAAAATTCAGCATGACTTTCAGGTCCCAGGGTGAATGAAGAGTCAAGAAAACAAGAAACTGGAAACTTATTGTCTTATTTCAGCAAATGCCAGAAATGAACATGGCAGCTGGTTCAAGGACACGTCGTGCTTCTTGATGAGCACAAAAATTTATTCAGAAACTCAGTGTTCCCCAGGAGCAGAGCACAGTGGATAAAGGGCTGCTTGGAGGGGCTGTGCCAGCTGCAATCCCAGTGGGACCTGCTTCCCCCAGCATGGGTTACACAAATACAGTGTTGAAACTCCAGGTGTGCCCTCCATGTCTGCAAATGGGCAGAGGAAAAGCTGTGGAATTGCAAATCCCACATGGGCTTGATAACCTCTCTCCATCACACTAGATGAAACATCCTCTGGATTACAGAACTTTCTAGAATTTGGCAGGTGGTTGGGGACTGAGTCATTTTTTTTTTTTCTCCAGAAAAGAGGTTTAAAAAAATGGGGGGAAAAAATGAGCAATACTGAAATGCATCCATCGACAAACTAAATCCTGTAGAAATAAAATTTTGTTTGGGAAAAGAGAAAACTAGAGAAAATTCTCTCTTATCAAACCATGGGGGGGATGTCAGTGGAGAAACATCCCAAACAGCAAGAGCAGCAAGTAAAAGCTCTCTTCTAGAAGCAGCACCTCTCTTGCTACTGCTTGAACAGCATCAGGGAACACAAAAGTTATGGGACAGACATAACACAAAAAGAAGGATGAAAGGTCTGCATCCCACAGGTCTCTGCTTCCTCTGCTGCCATTTATGACTGCTACAAAATTCACTGAGCTCCCTGTTTTTTGGAGGCACAGGGATCAGAATGCTCCTGGGCACGTGGTGCAGATGTGTGCTGGTGGGAATGAATGAGAAATCTGAAGATCTGACAGTCATGTGCCCTTAGACCTGGAATAGCTCAAATTACTTTTTTCCTATGCAAAATATTCTACAAAGGAAATGGCACAGAAGCCCAGTTTAACAGAAAGAGGGGCAGTAATTTATTCCAGGATCCAGGAAACTTCAGATACTTTGAATCTTACATTGAGCTTGGTATTTTTGAAGCTAATTTTCAGGTTATTCAGAGATTTTTCACAGAAGAAACAAAGAGCTTCCTTTATGAAACTTCAGAATATGAGAATAGCCCTCACACACCTCCAAATGATTAATCTATGTCCCTGAAAGAGCATCTTTTTAGGTTTAATTTATTTTCTTTAGCCCCACGAAGGCCTTTCAAATTTATATACTTCAGCTTTAAGGACTAATAAATTACTTTCTTTGGCCTCAAGAAGGTCTTCTTCATTTATTTGTCAACCTCCTTTGGAGTGAACTTTAAGTGCAGCATGTTGCAGCACTGCCTACCATGATAGGGATAAAATAAAGGCAGTGACCAGCAGGAAAAAGAGGGAAACCAAGTATCTTTATGAATTTACCACTGTCTCATTACCTTATCACACGTTTAACACAACCTGCAATCACACAAAATGTGCTGCTTTTTCCAGAAAGGGAATATTTTCCTTTCCTTCAGAAAGGAAAAGTTTCTGGCAAGTTTTTACAGGGATCTGAAAAGGGCAGAAGCTGGAAAATGGAGACAATGCAGCAGCCAATTCTTTTCCAGGGCTTCCTCTGGCTCTCAGGCTTCTGATGGAACCACTGCTCCTGTCTTTCATTGGCTTATTTCTCCCTTCTCTTTCTAATAAGAGTAACTTGTGAGTTCCTGGTTGCCAAATCCCTAGAAAACTTAGGAG
>VZTT01049939.1:19751-53863 GCA_013400855.1 Buphagus erythrorhynchus
AGAAAGAAAGAAAGAAAAAAGAAATTTGATGCATAGGTTAGTAATACCTGTTACTGAGCACAGAAATGAAGCATTATTCTTACTATTAGCTGAGAGGGATCTAGTTCCTGAAAATTAGTTACTTATTTTTGTATTCTTGGGACTGTTATGGATGCATTAACTAGGTAATGGTTAATAAAATATCAAAATCCGAGTACAAATGAGCTTTTCCTTTGTATGTGCTTGATGAAACAGGTAAAATTTTTATCAAATAGTTGTTCATTGTAATAGTGTGAAACCCTTCCTTGGAGTGCAGGAGCAGCTTTTACATGACACATTCAACTTTATTTCCACTACCTGGCAAATTGTATTTTTATGCTTTCATCAGCAAACCCAAATTTCCAGTCTCCATTGTACTCAACTATGCAATATCTTGAACAGATATTTGGCCATTCTCTATTTCTTCATTGACTATATAGACAATGTAACTTTCTTGAAAGACAGTAATGCTGCCCAACTCATACATTCACATGAAAATATAACGTATTTTTCTCTTTATGCATTTTATTAATTTACCAGAAAGCATAAGCTTTATGGGGGAAAAAAAAGTCAGCTGGAGGGAAACAGAACTTACAAATGTTTTAAGTCTTTTTCCTTTCTTAGTAAGAATATGAACATTTAAATGTATGCAGCAGAAGCAGATGAAATTACATACTCTGGCACTTGTCAACTCTGAAACAGATATGTGATTGATTGCAAGGTGGTATAGCTGCTGGCATTTTTTGTTGGCACATTTTGATGATACAGTTACTTAGGTGAACTTCAGGTACATCAGTGACACATCCAATGTTTCAGGCACTTTGAGTGATTTCAAAGCTAATAATTTATGAAAGCTTTTGGAGCCAGTTATTAGGTTTGTCTCCAAAGAGATTGATTTTTTGTTTTAATCCTCAGTTCCTTACTATATATCCTGTTTACCTCATCTTATTTAGTTAGAAAACAAATTCATAGAACTTTAATTTAGAAATGTCTGCTTTAACTACATGTCAACACCTTAACCAGGTGTCCTGTATGAAATGTTTGGACTTGAAAATATCTGCAGCAGATGAGTCTAGAAAAAGGTGGAGTATATGGAAGGAAGTACCACAGAAAAACATAATTTTAAAACAGACTAAAACATAAGGGGAGGGGGAAAGTGTCTATCAAGAAGTTTAATGCCTTATTTGTGAGACTGTTAGACTTAGTATGTTAATACTGTGAGACAGAGCAAATCTCATATCCTCACCAATGTAAAAGAAATAACACCTGACGCTGAAATTGACCCCATTTATGTAGCGTGTCCACAGGTTCCGTCAGGACTTCAGAAGTCCAGCTACAGTCAAACACAGTGATTGGGACACTCCAGAGAAGTATTAGCTTATTAAAATACAAAGCTCTTTCTCTTCCAATATTCAGTGTATATACAATATTGGATCACTTAACTGGAGTATGCTAAAATATAACTAGAAGAATAGTAATGGAAGGAAGAAAACAAATTAATTACTTGCTACTGTAAATTGTGGTTAGATTACAATGGGATATATTAATTTCAAAATATTTTATAAATATGGATGAACATATTCAACTCAAGAAGGCACAAATATACTTAATCCATGAAATTTCTGTTTGTAAGATTTTGCTACTGAAATTATTGCAAAACAATTATATGTCATTATATTCCTAGACAATTCAATGGAAATTCAAGTTTTATTCGAAACAGTTAGTTGAATGATTTACTAGCATGCTGTAAAGTTTTAATTCTTTTTAAGGACACATTCCTTTATAACAACTCTAACATGTAGGTCTACATCCTGCACTAACATGTAGATCTTGTACTAATACCATGGAGCTGCATCTTTTTGATTAGCCAAGTAAAGTAACGTTTCTTTATGATACATAGACTTATTGAAGGTATTTAAGGCAGGTCTAACAGTTACCCTTTGTGGCTTCCAGTGAATGGAAATGGATTCAAAGATTTTACTGCAAGCTTAAAAGACATAAATAAAGAATGACTAGCAGGTTATATTGCCATTTCAAGCAATAACTTGGGACTTGTAGTAACATTGCTTGTACTATTCCTATGTTGAAGAATCAAATTAATTTTTGGCCAAACAGCAGTAATGCTAGTAAAGCTAGTCAAGGGATGAATTTGGCCCAATGCATTTTGATTCCAGATGTTCCAGAGTATTTCCCATATAATTGCTACAACTAGAATTCAGTTCTCTAAACAAAGTGTAGGAAAATTAATCCCACAAGAAATCAAGCTTGATAATGAGGAAAAATGGATTAGCAGACTTTGTATGAATGCTAGAAGAAAGATTACTCTGTGGCAATGAGCCTCAGTGGAAAACTAGGTGACAAATGAATTGCTTAGGAGTTGCAATGAAATATGCCCATTTGTCATCTCCCTAGTCCCAAAATACAAATCTCATGGCACATTTATTTATTTTTAATTTAAAAAAAAAAAGTTTTCTTCTCATTGTTTTGAATATAAAACAATTAGAATGCTTTCAAAATATTGGTACAATATTTTCCAAATATTCACTAGAATTTTTGGGTTTTTTAGGAAGTTACACTTTTTTCATTATCAAGAAATAATGTACAGTTATTTTTCTAGTAGATTTTAAATATTCCTTCAAAATGAGTTAAACTGAGCAGTCCTAGAAATCACAAGAAAATCCTTCACAGTTGACCCACTGTTTGGGTTGCAGAAGATATCTCGTCTTTTTTAACACAAAATCTGTCAATTCATGCATCTGGTTCTGTTAGTGTGTAAATTTAATATGGGGGCCTTACATATTACATGCTACTGTTGAAAATGTATAATTAAAAAAAAAATCAACAAGGCAAAACCAGCAAAAATACTGAGGACAGTGTTGTGAAAAACAGACTCCACTTTGAAATTTCTGAATTTGTAAAATATAGATGAGAAATATGCATGCGGTGCTTAACATTGGCTAGTGCTCAGCTTCTCCTAGTAACATTCTTTTTGATCACACTAATAATACGCTATGAAGCATCACTCTGTGGGATGCAGTTAAAGCCTATTTAAGCCAAAGGAACTGCTCACACTCTCCCAGGAGAAAATATCAGAACATTTTTATTTTTACCTCAGTCACTCCAGAAGACTTCATAAGGGATAGTCTTAACCAGCATTACAGGGAAATAACTACCACCAGTATGCCTGGGAAAAATGGGAGAGAATTGAAGAGTAAATGTGGTGCTGAAAAATACTGAATAAGATGATTCAGAATTAAATGCTTAAGGCTTACTAGAGCTTAAGTTGTGGAAGGTTTATGTAAATCAGGCAGTTAATGAATATTCTTGTTGGGGATCTTTGTAGAAAATGCAGATAAAAAAATCCCACTCTACCTCCTCTCCCATTCTCTTCCCCAGCTCCCAAGAGCTAATTTTCTGCCATAGAGGCCACAAATTTAGGTCTCACTTTTTCAATATTTCTGTTCTCATAAAAAATTAATTTAATACCATTTCATGCTTAAAGCTGCCTACTTTTATTTTATCTTTTATAGTTGTGACTTTTAACCATCTGGTTTTTTTCTTCTTTTTTTTTTTTTTTCTAAGAGAACAATAAAATAATTAGCTGGCATAATAAGGGATGGTAGATTTATTCCTAAGTAACGTGTATAGAGTCCTTGGGATTTTCCCAAACTGGGTAAATAAATCAGGTTGAAAGGTCTTCCCTTTTGCAATATCTTTACATCTAGAGGGAGAAAATATATGTAACTAATACTCTTAGTAAAACAGATTCTTTTTTAGGCACATATGAAAAAGAGAACTGAAGCACTAATGTAATGAGCCTTGCTATACTGAACTTTTAGTCCTGAGCAGAGCAATTAGATGCAATAGAAAAATAGGATAGAAAATACATCTCTTTGTTCACTGGAGCCTATTTCTGTTACTCAGTATAATTGTATAACTTTCATAAACAGATCAGACTCCATCTTAATGGGAACTTGCTTCTGAGTACTTTATTTTTCTTCACCCTACTATTGCTATTGGGAGGCTGTTCCAGATCATCACGGCTGTCTGATCAAGAATACTTTTGGTCTCTAGCCTAATTTTATTCATTGACAATTTATAACATTTTTCTTCTGCCAACAGTGTCCTTAATTTAAGTAGGCCTTCTTCTTTTATGGCATATAATTATTTTCCAAACATAATTATTTATAGGGAGTGATTATATGTCTTCTTAACTACAATATGTCTTCTTGGCCATTATTTTGCTAACTTAAGGAGGATAAGCAATTTTACTCATCCTTTGTATGATAGGCACTCTATTACTCTGATCCTCTTTTCAGCACCTGTTCAAGCTTGGTTTCCCCTCTGTTGTGATTGACTAGATGGTATATTCTCCATGCAGAACTAAATGTTCTCAAAGAGAATTTGCAGGTATTGTACAGAGAGACAACAGAAGTCATCATGCAAAAATCCACCTTAGACAAATTCTAATGTTTGTGGATCTCATATGAAAACATGTCATAATACTTATTATGCTAAATCTGACACTGAGCAGGAATCTAGACATTATATTTAGGATTAAGAGACCCTTCAGAATTTGCAGCTCTGAAGTTTGTCTTCACAGGTTAGTGTATGTGAACATTCTTTCCAAAAATAAACACACCTAACTTATCTTCAAAACTGATTAAGTAGGCAACAGTTTTGAATTAGTTAAGAAACTGAGAATGTAATATTTATGATTAGATGATGTGTGAAGTTTTATCACCATGTTTAGAAGGCTGTAATAGAGGAAACCAGCATTAGGTAGGATAAATTAAACAATTTGGTAGAAATGTTAATTAAGCAGCTTCAAGGAAGAGGAGAAGAATAATGTCTTAATATCCCACAGTAGCGTGTAGTATTTCAGTGTTCTATTACAAGCAATGAACATGGAAGCAGAGGATGAAGTAAACAAGATTCCATCATTATTTCTGACTAGAAAAAGTGGAATTGGCTCAGAGTGGTTGTTTTGGGGACTCTGGTTGCCATCTTTAACAGGAGGAGCACAAAAATCTTACTTTAAGAACACTTCAAGGTTTATAGATTTGGAGGACTTTTCAGAGACTAATTATGTGTTCAAAAAATCTAATATCCAGCTGAGATGTATGAGCAGCCAAGGTATATCCTTATTCCTGAGGTTACTGTTTGTAATGCATGCTGTTATTTTAAGTCAATAGTTATTTTAAGTCAATAATTATTTGAAGGTAAGCATATTCTCATATTCTTAAATCTTTTATACTGGTGAAATTGAATCTGAGTAATTTGGTTCATATCAAACACTCTATTCCTTGGGGTCACTATTTAAAGGTTTCCAGTCTCCCTTGAAGTATGAGGGGCCTCATCATAGATAGATTTTAAAATGGTCAAAATTTATAGAATTAATTTTCTGAACTGTATTCTGAGCTTCCAATAAGGACTAGGGAGAGCTGGAATTGAAAATTACATTTCTGCTAATGCCTCGCATAACCTTCTGTATGCAAATGCAATGATTAGAAAACTTCTGAGGAGATGATAGACAGACGTGTGAGCCTTCCACTCTCTGAGCACTGGTCTAAGTACCAGCCTCTGAAATATCATGAGACAGAAATGCTCCCATTGTCTTGTTTCAGGTATTGTTTCACTTTGCATGAAACAATTGCATATTAATTAGCTCAGACAGAATGCAGGAGTTTGAGGATATCCTAATGGCTAAAGTTTCTGTACAGGGAGGGAAGCTGGTAGTCACAATTTTTAGCACAGAATTTGTTTATGCATTTTACCAATAATTAATAAGTGTTGCCTGGAAATTTTTAATGGCTCCCATAGTGGAAAGGTTTTGAGGAGCTGAGCCATTAAGATAGGAATGTATTCTCATTTTAACTTCTCTCTATCACTGTGATTTTTCGTTTATCCATATACAGTAGAATTGCTACAACAGGAAGAATTAAGAGTCCTTGGATAAAAAAAAAGTATAGTAGGTTGATGGTGATAGCTTAGGAGAGGTGGGTTTGATAGCTCCTTGGCAGAAGACAAAATAGAATCTTTGTCCTGTATCTTCTTGCAGTGCGAGCTATTAAATAAAAAGCAATGTGAGGAAATCATCCATTTAGATTTATAAGAAGTCTATAAACTCAATATATTCAGTGAAGTGCTTGATCCTTCAGGCACAGCCAGGATCTATGCTTAGCACAATTCTTTTTTCCCTTTCGGATGCTGACTATGTAATCATTAAACTGATGACAGTTCGAGAATATGTGTTTTGAACGTAAATAGGAGTAAGGTGAGATGCCAAGGAAAACCTTTAATCTCTTTTAAAAAGATTCTGAAATAACTGATTTTTCCTTTTAAAATTATTTTTTAAATTTTAAAAATTGAAATTGGGATTTCTTTATAAATTGTAGCTTCTATTTAAGATAAATACAAATAACAATTTTGCAATTTTGGAAAATTTTCATTATCACAAATATTTTCATAAAACTGGTTTGAAAAATTAGATCTCAATTTCTCATTTTTGTTAAGGATGAAGTTTACTAAACTATGCAAAAATCTAAACTATTCTTATGGAAGAGGAAAGCAATTATAAAAACTATTATTTGGTTTTAATAAGTCCCATAGAGGTTAATATATCAATAAAATGATACTTTCTTAACAAGTTAAAAAAAAAAAGGCACTTTCAACACCGCATTTTATAATTATTTATACATTTTCATTTTTCATATCTTCATTGGGAAAAATGAGACCTCAACGCAAAGCCAGCACAATCTGGGACAATGCCTGTGCACAGCCCCACTGTAACCAGGGATCAGACCTGGTGAGCAGGGAGCACAGACTACAGCGAGTTCAGCTCCCACTGCTTTAAACAGCCCTGCAGCACCACCTCTGCGTGCCTGGCACCCTGAGACCCTGCACCTGCTGGTGCCAGCAGCACCAGCCCCAGGCTCCTGGCAGCAGAGCAGCATTCCAAGGGGCAGCAGTACAGCCTTCACAGACCCTCCGTGCTGCAAAAAGAAACAATTATGTTAAAGGACCATATGAACACAATGTGGAACTGCAAAGTGATTCAGGAGCACAGACTCTTTAGATGGAGGTTACCAA
Organism: Buphagus erythrorhynchus; assembly: GCA_013400855.1. Classification (NCBI taxonomy): domain Eukaryota; kingdom Metazoa; phylum Chordata; class Aves; order Passeriformes; family Sturnidae; genus Buphagus; species Buphagus erythrorhynchus. Next base: position 26,862 of record VZTT01049939.1, read on the forward strand.
TGTTAGTAAGCTCCAGAGCCTAAGACTTCTCACTGGCCCTGTTAAATGGGATAGGCAGTCTTTCATATTTCAAAGACTTGGCTCTCTACAGCCTTAGAACTTAGGCCAAAGTGGCAATGGCTTCTAACCATTGAAAAATCTAGGTTTTTCATGACTTTTCAAGTAAATTTGGATGTTCTGTACATATTTGGGGTAGTTCAGCTTTTGAATTAGCATCTGGGGAAAATATGCATGAAAGATTGGTTCCGTGACTGCTTCTTCATAGGAGCAACAGACAAATATGGAAATCTTTCTCTTGACACCGAATATGACTGTAGAGCCAAAAATATGTCAAGATATTCTATCTTGAAAACAGAGCAGAAGTGGAATACAGATTTGAGCTTGAAGAGGATGAAATGAGCAGATGTTCTGTCAACAAACTGATCACTGTACAACAAATTTTAAAACAAGTGGAACCGAGATACTTCCCACATTTTTACACAAAGCAGTTTTTCTTCAAACTGTAGCGGAGACTTCTCTCATGAGCATCAATCTTTTCAACACAGAAAATTAAAAGAAAAAAGACATTTTAAAAGCCAGATTTATTTTAATTCTAAGGTTCTATTTAGAAGCAACAAGGTTCTCTTCTGCAGTCAGTATCATCTTCTGTTGCTGAGTTAGGTAAATGAGTTATTTTTGTACCAGGTAGAAATGCTATCATCATGTAAAGGCCTGATCCAAATTTTTCAAGTCTATACATGTTAAAGGGAGTGGAGAACTATAGTCTGGGAACTTTCCACTAGCTTTCAGACTATTCATTCTGTGTCCCTGTAGTAAATCTACCACAGCCCTCCAACACCTTGGAGGTAATCATTACAGTCTCCCCCTATATCTGTTATCTGCTGCTATATGTTTTCAAAAAGAATATGCACAGAATTTTCTGCGGGATTTTAAGGAGGCTTAGCAAACAGGTGAATCATCCAGCCTGTCTCCAAAAGAAAATTAGCCCAAGCTTTTGACCAATATCCAAACAGATCACTTTAGATGACAAACTAGGAGAATACAACAATTAAACTTGGCACCAATTAAATGCAGTATCTCAGCTGCATTTAGTGAATGGAAACAGGTAGATGCTTGTATTGCACAAGTTGATAGCCTATGTGCCAAGCTATATACCTAGAGCTATCTGACAGAAAATACTCCAGAACATTCAAGGACTTCTTAGCCTATATTCTCATGTGTCTTTGAGAAATTTAACACCTTGAAGTTGATTGCCTCTATAGCAAAAAATACAAAATATACAGGATACTTTGTGTATCATTGAGGTAGGAGACAGATAGGGTGCTAAATTTACCAAAAGGCAGTTGAGCTATTTATTGAAAAGAGAAGCTGCATACACAGGCAAAGGTGCCAATTCTACTTACAAGTACTGTAAATGACAGTAAATGTAAAGATACATCTTTACAATGATGGACAAGAAAATTCAGCACGACATGTTTTTTCATTAGAAAGTACTCCTTTATCTTAGAATCCAAAGTAACACAAAACTAATATCCATTAACTGTTAGTAACAATTAGCTCTTTTTATTGCAGACAGTTATTAGTCATTCATAGTTCTAATAAAGAAGGTTATTAGACACGTCTAACAATCTTATGGTCACATTTAAACAATAATTTGAAAGAACTGTACATTTATCTGATTATTTTTATAAATTGGCATTCCAATTATTACTTATTCACAGACAATTATGCACTTTAACTCTCAGCATGTATTATAAATTTATTCTGTAGTCTTGTCTCTTGACCAGGATTTTTTAAAACATCTATGCAGTGATATTTTTAGATATCCACATCACAGAACAATAGAATGGGTCAGGTTGGAAGGAACCATAGTGGGCATATGGTCCAACCTACCTAAAGCAGAAAAAATCTTAGAGCACAATTGCACAAAATGCAAAATTAAGCATTTCTTGAATATCCCCAGTGCAGGAGACTCCACAACCTCTGGCCAATCTGTTCCAATGCTAGGTCACTTGCACAGTTAAGAAGTTCTTCCTCATGTTCAAGTGGAACTTTCAGAGCATCATTTTCTGCCCATTGCCTCTTGTTCTATTGATTGGCACCTCCAAGAGGAGCCTGATCCTATCCTCTTGACTGCCCCCTTTAGATATTTATACATGTTAAAGAAGTCCCCTCTCAGTCATCTTTTCTTGAGGCTGCATTGGCCAAGGTCCCTCAGAACCTTCCTTTTTAAAACTTGGATAGTCAGAATTTATTATAATACCTACATAAAGATTGACTAATTTCATAATATTTTGATTGTAATCTAACAGCTATTTTGAGAGGACAGATTATAAGAGAATATACATAGTGCTGAAGGCAATCTTACCTTTCATAAATTGCAGCTGTACTAATTACCAAAGAGTGGGAACAGCCTTGCCCCTCAATAGGTCACAGCTATGTCCAAGGACATAAAAAACGTGAGTTAGCTGGCCAAGAGTTGGTTGGAGTCTGCTGGCCATGCTGTGAGGACGGTCAGGTGGTCGTGCAAGGGACTGAAAGGGTGAGATGTTGTATGAGGGACAGGCAGGGTCAGGTGGTCATGCTACGGGCAGGAAGGAGTTAGCCAGTCCTGCAGAAGGAAGAGAGAAAGAGTCAGTGTCCTAAGGAGCTGCCCATGGGAAGTTTACAGAGAGAAAGGTATGAAAGTTTTTAAGGTAATAAGGGACTGATGCTTGCATCAGTTGTGAGTCCACTGTTGTTTGGTGCCCCGTGTGAGGAGTGGGCAATAATAAGCTATATTTTCTTCATTTACTGGTGGTTCTTATTTGCTATTTGTGTAAACTTTATGTTGGTGTGAACAATCAGCATGCTGACAGCAATAAAAGCTTATAAAAATGAACAGCAGTGCACTACAAAATCAGAAATCTTGTTGAAAATATTCCCTTTGAAACACCAGAGATCTGGCATTTTATATAAAACTCCTAGTGCATGAAAGATGGACGTCTTTCAGTGCTGCTTGCTATGCTTTTGTTTTAGAATTAAGGGGCATTAGAATTGGGAAGGAAGCACAAAGGAAAACTTTCTGTGCACTGACTTTATGAATATAGTTAAAGAGAATGCTTTCCTTGATCTAGCCATTTCATTTTAAGAGTCAGTTTAGAGAATGTTGCCAAGTGGGCTGTCCTTCAAATTTGAGTTGTCATTCCTTTATTTTAAAAAGTTATTTCACTCTCCTGTCCCTCTCATATAAAGTAACAGTACTTTTCATATAAACCATGAATACATTCAGCCCTGAGAAAGCCTGATATTTTGTTCTGTGTAGGGAGGATGTCAGCTAGAAAAAGGAGCTGATGATTGCTGAAGCTCTAAGTGAAAGCTTCTGGGGAGCAGATTTTCTTGAAGTGTACTAGCTGTATAAACAAGTTTGAGAAAAGCTGGAGGAAGTTTGGTTACATGTTAAGTGTTGTACATTGATGAATTGGTGCTGTAATATTTTCTTGTTATGCTCACAGTTAATTACCTATCAAATGCTTGCTATAGCAATATGAGGATAAAAAACAGTGGGAAGATGGAAGCTGATGATTTTTATCTGTCATTCATGATGTAAACACACATGCCTTGCACTACTTGAATCCAAATCCAAAGGAGAAGAAAGACAATGAGTGATATTCTGCCCTTCCATAGACTTAGAAGCGATGGTCAGAGACAGACATTCAGCAGTGCTTCCATAAACAGGAGATGTTGAAATTTTAAAAAGTATTGCAAAACATGCATATGTCAGGTTTAAATCATGAGTCATGACAGCTCTGAAATGGAGTAGTCCCAATGCCCACGCACTTTTTTTTACAGTTGGCACAAAAAAGGGATTCCAGGAAGCTTCTGTTCTCTCAGGATGTGTTTTATTAAAACATCCAAATTAGAGATGAGTACAGCACCCAGGTCTCTGAAGGACGAGCCCTTCCCTGCCCAGAGGGCTCTGGGCAGCACTGCAGAGGGGCTCTGCAGAGCCCCAGGGGTACCCAGGCCCTTCCTTCTCACCCTGCTATCCCTCAGAACGCACAGCAAACTGCAGGGAGGCAAGGAGGGGATTTTCTCTTTCGGCTCCTGGGCTGCACCTGTAGCAAGCAGGCATGGATGAATGTCAGACAGGGAACTGATGATAGCTGAATTTTCTCAGTCCTGGCCTGGAAATCCTGGCCTCAGGCAGGGGGACTGTGGGGCAGCTCTGGAGGAGCATGCCCTACTCCTGCTGCTCTGGTCATGGAAGATCTTAATTGCAGTGCAAAAAGTGTTCTGTGACACTAAACAGAGAAAAGTAGAAGTATATTGTGAGTGCATGCAGTAGGGGATTCAAGTTAAAGAGTGCTGCAAGTTGGGGAAAGAAAGTCTCTCACCTCTGAAGAAGCAGGGAATGGGCAATGTGTCTGAGAAAAAGTAGTTAAAATATTGCTAGCTGATTTCCGGTAGAAAGTTTGATGCTATAGTAAATGAATTTAGTAAAAATGTTACCAAAATCATATAGCATGTTTCAGTCCAAATTCTGCTGAGTTTTATCTCTCTGGCACCCCCATACATAGACTTAGTTCTGTTCTACCAATTCATCAGTCATTTGTGATCCTGCAAAGTTATTTTTCCTTTTTTTTTTTATTTTTTTTTTTGTTCAAATGCAGAATGCAATTTAATCACCCTGTTAGGTTAGCGCTGAAAATGCTGTACAATTGCAGGATTAGTAGTTAGAGGCCATTTTGGTAGAGTTAAAGCTCTTTGGAAAAGTTGAAAGTTAAAATTACTACATCTGCCTTGGCTTTAAGTGACCATTTTATTTCATTTATCAATCTAAAGTCAGTAGCTACCATATTATTCAACAAGAAAGCATGGGCTAATTAAATGCTCACACACATATTTCCCTTTCTTTTTTCTATCGAGATGAAAAATTTTAAAAAAGAAAGTATAGAAAAAGTTATTTTGAATGTGAGAATCATAATGATGAGCCATTGTGTGGTAATCTACAGCTACACAGGGCCATAGCGAAAACTGAGTGCTCTGGATCAAGCCAAGAATTCTGAAAGTTCGGTTTTTTGATTTGGTTGGTTTTTTGGGTCTTTTTACTGAATTTTAAAAATTATTAATTCAAATGTTTATCCAGCTATGTGTTTTATTACTGTTTAAGAGCTGGTATCATACTTGAAAAAAAGCATCATAGAAAATTGAATGAATGGGAAATTTGATTAATTTTAAATAGAGTCGTCTTTTTACAACAACCTCCTGTTTGTGATTCAGGATATTGAGGTATCAATAAATATGTGCTCTTTTACCCCTAGCCTCTTGGCCACCATTGTCATTCATTTGACAAAAAAACCCCTACATGCTAACAGTGGTGCATCTAGCTTCTGCAAAGAGCTAGAAAAGCAGGTAGCTAGCTTTTTTATCTTTCTGAAACATGCCATTTTATTCTTGGATGATGTCTGGCTGTTGCCTCCGAATTCAGATTAGATACTATTGCACTGTAGTTTGAGCAACAACTCACAAGGGAAGGTAACACAAACTACTTTATTCCAAGGCTTATTTTCACCCATTTTAACTTCCAAGGGGAGGAAATGCACGTTCAATTAGTTATTTCTCATTCTTTATCTTAGATCAATGGTGGATTACTTTGGAAAAGTCAAAGAAAATAAGGGGAATCAATTCTGAGTAACAATGTTGTGAAGAATTTACATATTTCAGTTTTACGGAAGTGTTGTGACCTTTTTTTGTTCTCCTGTATCTCAGAAGTATTTGGTGTTAAAAGTTCAAACTTGTCATGCACTTAATCCTTGATGAGAACAAGTGCATGTGCCATGTCTGAACTAAATAAGATTTGGTTTAGAAACAGAAAATATCCTTTTAGTTCTATCCAGAATGGAAGATAATTAAGCAGTTCCAGATGCCTGCATGTGGCATCTTTAGCAGACATGAGCATATTCCTTCATCCTCACCAGTAATTCTATTCTGCTTTGCCCTATGTTTAAAATGAGAAGGAGAGGGAAAGAAAGTTACTTTTCCTTTGTGTTGTGTCACTTACCAAACAACTTAATCATATTTTACACATTTTATTACTGAAAAAAAATCTATTTATAATATATACTTACCAGAATACTTTTATGTTACATTTTTGGGGCAGCACTAAGACTGCACTAAATCAAGGTATTTTTTAATGCCTCCTTAAAGCATAACTTGAGGAATGTAGTACTCTCAAAACTGACTTGACATAGCACTGTGTGAGGAAATGGTTAGTCTTTAAACCTGGAGTAGGACTGTGGATCAACTAGAACCAATTCTTTGGGGTTCACTGATTTGGGAAGGCCCAGAGAATATCTAACAGGCATGACATTTCCTGACTTCCAGCTGCAGAAACTGGTTTTCTTCTTGTCTATTGTGAGTAAGCAATTTTGGTTCTCAAGATACTTGGCTCTACACCTTTCTCAATGGGATTTCTCAAAATCCCATAATGACTTGACATGAAGAAATAGATGAAGTTTCTTCTTGTATCTGTTTACAGATTAAAGAGTAGAGGCAGAGGTTTTGTATGACCTGTTACTGGGTCCTGAATTAAGTTATTCAAGTTCTTACTTTTGCTAACAGACTTCTAAGTATAAAAAATGACACATATCTTTTAGTGTACTTATTTTTCTTTTAGATGATAGCTTCTTCTCTGGTTATATTTCATTCACTTTGCAGTCAGTGATAAAAGTCTATGCCAGCTGTCAACATGGTATATTCCCATAGAACCATGCTGGTGGGAGAGTAACTCTTTCGTCCACATTTCAGTTTTTCACATTCTTTCCTTCTAAACCTGTTTCCCCCACTACAATGTCATAGGACAGCTATTTTTTTGTTTTCCTCACTGCTCTCTTTGGGAGGAAAAATATGTAAATTTGCATGACTGACCTACAGTGATCTTCCAACAGATAAGAGAAAAAAGAATTCAAAGCATGAGGAATCCTTGGACCCCTACTTCAAGGGTGTCCTATCAGTATTGTAAGGAAGTAAATTAATCTCATTCTTCACTGACAATGCAGTTGTTCAAGATTTTATTTGCAATATGTGGTAGAAAATACCTTTTAATACATTTTCATTAAGTAAACTGCAGCACAGGTGTGCTGAGTGCAAGAATATTTTCTCAAGTTAGAGGAAAGGCGGGGATGATTGTGTGCCAAAGTAATGCATATTATAGAAGTCTCACCTAATAGTTTCTTCATCAGGACAATTGGAGTATATGTTTAGAATTAATACGGTGTAGTACACTTGCTACTCTGTTTATTTATAGGCTGTAATGAAATGTGTTAGAAAAGCAAAAAAATGGCCATCGTTTCTTCTGCTGATTAGCATTGCTTCTACTTATTTGTATGGATTATTTTTATATGAATAAAAAAAGAAGTGCTGCAATATCAGTAGGTATTTCTTAATACTCAAGTGAGCTATAAATGTAACCATCCCTTTTATATTTAAATTAGGTATTTGATATAAATCAACAAAGCTCAGTGGTGAAAACTGACAACTCCATGCATAATGCTGTAAAGAGAATGATTTCTCAAATATTTACTGCATCTATAATTTTTTTACATGCTGGCAGAAAAAATACCAACTGAGTAGCCCATGCATGTATATTTTATCTATTTTATAATTTGTGTCATTTTAATCCTCATAGTACCTCATTTTTTTCTTCCAGTAGACTAAATAAGAAATCTATGATTACTTACAGAGTCCTTAACAATGGGAGACTCTATTAAGCATGCAGAGAAAACAAATGCAGCCCATGAATTTAATTCTAGTTTTCATTATCTTTTATTTGTGTATCACATCCTAAAGCTGTCGATTCTGTTCTCATATTCATCTTTCTAGTAAAATGTTTGGAAGCAGAGGGGAATGTGCTGAACAACTGAATTACTGATTCACTTTATATGAGAAGAAATCCCTATATTTTAAAAATTCTAATGTCTTAAGTTACTAATGTATTTTTTCCAATATTTGTAGCTCTGGAAGGGTCCTAACTCTCCATGGTAAATTATTATCAAAGTACAGTAAATATTTTATGCAGGGTACAGTATCGTAAATTGAGAAATCTCAACAGCAAATGTACCAACTTTAGCATAACATCTCAAATTCTGTTAGGAAATGTTTCATGTCAGCATGGTGGTGTATTTGGCCTCTGTTCAACCTCTTGCAAACCATTAAGAATGCTTTTTTCCCCCTTCTTTATGTTGTTTGCTTTTTACACTTTTTTTGCCTGTCTATTTGCTGGAGAGATGTCTTAGCGTAGTTGCAGAATCTGACTTCACTGAGGACCTGCTTTTTGTGGTTTTAAGCTGGATTGACTGAAGCAAAGGAAAGCTGAATGACTTGCCTGAGGTTGGCTCACTGGGGATTAGAACCAGGAATCCTCTTGCTCACGGCCATTTCCTCTAAGCTGGAAACCTCACTACCTTCATATTATCCCAGCAAAATGAGGGGCATAGCTCACATTTAGTTTATTTCTAATGCTTTACATTCTCTTTTTCTTTGTTCAGATTTTAGAGATTCTTTTCCCAAGTCCAAAAATAAGATGGACTTGGAAAAAGAATCTCTAAAATCTGAACAAAGAAAACAAATCCTTCTTTGTGTTCATATTTCACTTCATATTTATTTTTTCGGGGTATGTGATACAAAATAGCATTTACAAATCAGTCTTCTTTTTAGTATAGCTTTCTATTTAGCAAGGGACAACTTCTTCAGTGCTCGGTTCTTATAAGCAATTGTCAAAAAAAACTTATCATAAAAGAACATCCCCAAAATATGATTTTTCATAACCTGTGAACTTACTACTAGCACTTAACAGTAAGTATGACCATTGCATGTATACACACACACCCCCAATGCATTTATTTATACGTGCAAATTTGCACACCTGTACTCATGCACAATGCTGTTTTCTAAAACCAAAGTTTTATGTAATGGTCAATGATTATACCATATTTTAGGAAGACAGGCTCCAAGATAACTTTTTTGTTTCCCCAGTACCAAGCCATAAGGCTTCTGGCCAGTGACAGAATCCCTAGAAGTTCTATGCCTTCTAGTAATGAGTCTATTGGGTTTCCAAGCTATAGGATTTCCAATAATTTCCTATAGCAGTCTTCCCTCTTACTAACAAAATCTCCAGTGCTGGAAGTGTACTTTTAAAAGTGTATATGCTGAACCTGTTAGAATTTAGAGCCCAAAATGTGGCAGAGCAAATTTTTCTCATAGCTCTTTTATGCCATAATTTTACTGGTGATGTTATTGTCACAGTTGTTTTTCCAATTCTGAATGCATAATTAAAGTGCAGTTTTCAGATCTGGTGGTAGAAGACACATTGGCCTTGAGGGATTGGTAATTATGAAGAGATTCCTAATCTATTATACATGACAGTAGGAAGAGGCAAAAATAAAGAGTAAAAGGTAAAGGACAACAACCTAGAGTCATCTGGGAAAAGACAGGGAAGTGCAGAAGGTCAGTCTGTGGCATACAACATTTCCTCGCCATCTTAAACAAAAATATCTTAATGGAATATAGAATAACGTAAACAGGCTTCTACTTTTCTTCTTTCCTCCCCTAGCATAAACACAGAAGGGCTTCTGTGTTGCTCTCCTGGGCAGAGAAAGAAGAAAATCTGCATCACATGCCATATTTTAGTCACATTTCTGTACCTATCAAGGGGTAAACATGCTATAAAACCTAAACAGAGGAAAAAACTATGTTGTCTTGATTAAAAAAAGAAAAAAGCTATAATTTTACTAACTTTGGAGATGGAACACTATAATCCTGAAGATTTTCTTCCATGGGTGTGTCCATATTACTAAGTCTATAAATACCTTCAATTTCTTTGAGCCTTTCATGTTGCCCAGCCATTTCTCATTTCTATATTGAAGGAGACTAATGAGTTGACCTTTTGTTTCATGAGCTTGTTTTATATAAAAGTTACAGTTAGATTCATAGATTAGGTGAAAGCTGAAATGGATTTTTCACAATTTCCTCCATCACAATTGTAAGGGACATGCTCTTGAAGTGTATCACATTACAATGAGTCAGGTGATCCTCACGCAGAGACTTTAAAATTATGTTTAAAAATATTCCCAAGGATTCTTTAGGTCACAAGGAAATTTCTTAACAAATCAAAGAAAGGAAACAACATAGGAACATGCCTAATTTGTTAATAATTTAGAAAATTTCCCCCATTCAGACCAATTCAAGTCTACTCCAGCTTGTGAGGCTTAAGGGAGACCAGATGGTGGTAGTACATTGGAAGGTATCCAAAATTGCTTTTGAGTTAATTGATATAGTGGAGAAGAGATCTCTGAAGAAGTATATATCCCCAGGTAGTTGATTGCTTTGGAATTCCAACAGAGAAGAAATGTGTCAAAAATGAGAAAGGAAACATAAGTTATTGAGTGGTTTTATCTTAGATGTAGCCCACTAAATTTCTAGCCAAACGTACATAAAAAGAAAAAATGTTTGCTAAATAAGGAAAAAGTGGACATTGCAGAACTAGATGTAATTGAGAAAATAGTCTTTAGTTTTTACCTTTTGTATTTACACTGTTTCCATTGTTTTAGTGTATAAAAGTAGAAGACTTATTTTTAATTTGAAGCATAAATTTCAATCAGAATGACAACATTGGATCTTCTAACAGTATATTGTTACATACTGCTAAATGTGCTAAAGTAGAACTGTCACCAAAGGTTGCTTAAATTTTCTATAAAACAGAGCAAATGACACTGGAATAGAAATTCATAGCCACAGTGAAAAGGAAAATTAATATAGACCTTTAAATCACAGAGAAATCAGGATCTACATAGTGAATATTCACTCTTCTCCTAGGCTTCCTAATTGAACACCTGCATTGTGCCCACTTAAATAGCAAGGAATCTATTTCTACTATATATTTGACATTATAATGAATACAAAATCTTGGAATTATTTAGCTTGGAAAAGGATTCTAAGATCATTGAGTCCAATCTTTAACAGACATTGAGTATAAGCTTTGGTAGCTTAGCTTAGTTTTACTTTTTCCTCTTTTTTTTTTTCTTTTTATTTTCTTCATTTTCTTTCATTTTTCTTTTCCTTTTTCCTCTTCCCTTTCCTCTTTTTCCTTTATTTTTTCTACAAATATATGTAATTGCATGTATTTAGTTCTTAACAATGAGATAAATCCTTCAATATTTTTAATAATTTCATTTTGGAAATGTTTCATCAGGAAACTTAGCATTTTCTGTGCTTTTCTTTCACATGATGCCTTTCAATCTTCTTTTAGTGTGCATTCCATTAGAAGAGCAGTCAATGTGACCTTCTTCTATGGGGTTAATAAAGAATGCATAGTTTTATAAGCTTGATTCAATTTCCTTAATGTGAGCACACTGAATAAGTGACCATTATAGTATTTGTCTGGTTTTCTGTGCTTCGGTGTGCAGTTACCAACCTTTTATATGAATGACCACATCTGGTGTGCATTTGGCCACGTAAGGTGAGACAAAAGCAAAATAGATTTTCCTTAGCATTAAATCAAATTTCCACACATTGTACTCTCTAATGTGGATCTAAAATGTATCAGGTCATATATTATTTAGCTGCATTGCATTTTGTGCTTTTTTTTTATTCCATCCCACATTCCCAGTTTTAATAAATGAATGAGTAGATGCAATATTTGAGCATTATATCTTAGAAATTCAACACTTTCAACAGATTCTTCAGACTTCAAAGAATTTAATATTAGTATCATAAAAGGTCTTTTGAAGAATAATACTCTAACATAAGAAAAATGACTGCCTGAGTGTGCCCTATCATTTTGAAAGTGTTTTATTGCTTTAATTTCCTGTCTTACTAAAGTAACAAGCAGTATAATAGAAGATATACTGTAACAGAGTTAGCAATTTATTAGAAGGCCTGAGCTGGTTGAGGACTTTCTGTGATGTAAAAAAGAAAACCTCTATTTAGCTGAAAAATGGAGACAAGCTGCAACATTAATGTTGCAGCAGCTTTAAATGGAGTACTATCTTTGACTGATAAGTTGCTTCTAGAAGCCCAGTATGTTTGAGTAGTATAAATCTGTAAATATAGGTCTCACTTGGTCCCTGTTGTGAGTGGATAGCCTCCTGGAAATCTAATGCTATTTCATCCCTGAGTTGTATAGGAAACGATGTTTCTATTGGATTCTATCTAACAAAGGCACTGTTGCAACTATATTCACAGAATCATAAAATAGCTTCTGAGTTCAAAGGGATCTGAAGGACCATCTAGTCCCCACCTCCTGCTGTGGGCAGGGACACTCTCCTCTAGACCAGGTTGCTCAAAGCCCCATCAATCCTGGTCTTGAACACTTCCCAGGATGAGGCATCCACAACTTCACTGGGCATAATATCTATTTTCATTTATTTATTTATTATACTTCCACATACATGACTTAACTAATTCTGGGCTTTGGCAATCTGGTATAGTCAAAGTTTAGACTATGCTAAGTTTTTAAAATTTTACCTATTCCTTCTAACATGAAGGCTGGAATTCATTTCACACAAAGCTGAAAAATCCATTTTTAAAAATTACAGAAATGGAAGATGTGACAGTAACTAACCTGTAAAAATTATGATGCAAGATGAATTCAAAAAGCAGTTATTTCTCTAGAAGGAGCAATGGACTATTGGGTTGCTGTTTACAGTGTGCACAGCAAGATATGCAGGCATCTGTATGCTCGTGATGGAAGTTGCAGGTTTATCACTGCAGAGCAAGAAGTACAAGAATCACAAGAGCTTCTTAATCCCACCACAGTTTTGCCACTGAAGGATTACAAAACAGCTGGTTGTAACAGATTACTTGGTATTGCCAGAAAACAAAACAAAACAAAAATAGGTAATAATGTGTGGGCAATGCCTTTGAAGCAACATAAAATACTGTTTAGCTGGAGATTTTATTGATAATGCTGTTTTTAGTGGATTGCACACTGTGTGAATTGCTTAGAGAAATTTTATTCTTATTTCTTATATTTGATGGATTATTGAACAATGCTACTTCTGTTTTGTTTTTTTTCCATTGAGACACTCCTAGTTATGTTTTAAGATGGGCAAATAGTGTAAATCATATAATAGAAATCTAACTTTAAAAGTTTATGTATTGAATTAGTACCTCGGACACCTAGGAGCTCAAGAAAAAGCCCAAATATTACTGGTATCCCCTATGCTATTCCTTGAAAGAATAATGATTTGCAAGGCTTATTGCCTACTGAAGCACAAAAGATTTCCTCTGGGCTTGCCACAGACAATCCTCAGGCACGTTAGAGGAGTCAACTAGAGTTAGTTCAAAGTGAATTACTCTGTTTTAATCATGGTGACTTTACCATCTCAGTCATGGCATGTAATATTGTCAGTATTTTTTCCCTTTTAAATGACAAGTTTGGTCACTTTTTAAAGGCATATTTTAGAGCATTTGTGAGATTTATAGATTCAACAGCTCTTCAAAGACTTTCTGCCTTGCTTTACAACCCTGAAATTTTGTATCGTGTCTATTTCATCACCTTGAGGCAATTCTAAGTTAAAATATGTGGAGATGTTTTACAACTGAATGAGTTCTTAGTATGATATATAACCAATTATATAGCTATAATAAGTCCAAATTTGAAAAAGCAAATAAAAAATGTTGCACTAAGGATTACTAAGGACTAACATTACCCTATCTTAATTTATTTGCAAATAGGAAACAGGTATATAACCATAGTATTCACAAATATTACTATCAATAAATTTAAAAATTCAGCACTTTGATTACTTTCATATTTAGCTAATTAACTTTGAAACCTTGGAGGATTTTATGTATTTTCCAGAGTCAATGCCAATTTCATAATTACTTTGATCACTTCCTAAATTGCTAAGTTCATCAGGATACCAAATAGTTATCAATGAACAAAAAATGAGAATCTAGTTTTTTATCAATTTTTTTCCTCAACACACCTGAGACAGCTTGCTGCTGAGATACTTTTTTTTTTTTTTTTATGATGTAGTGGATTAATTACTGAATCTTCTAGGAAAGATTCAATTTTTTTGCAATCCTTTTCCAGAGGTTAAGGAACTATCTGGACTCAACTCTGAATTTTACAGAGTAAATCAATAGACTCTATGGTTATACAATCACTCCTGTATTTTTTTGTTAATACAGGTTATAAAACTACTGACGATGATGGTCTTTACCCTTAGCCCTTCCTGCATTTATGTCTCTGGTCCAATAACCAGAGGGACCATGGAGATGTGGTTTATCTTCATTTTAGCCCTCTTGATATAGTTTTAGTCCAAAAGGGAAATCAAATGAGATACAGAAGATGCTAAACTTGCAGAACTCTCAGGTCATTAGAAACTAATTAGAAACAGCTTATGGATTTCAATGATCCTTTAGGTAAGATGTGAGAGAGGGATCAAAAAACATTTAACATCTTCACTTCCTCATTCTTTCCAGACAATGTGGAAGTGTGTGACAGTTTCAGACTTATTTTCTATTGTTGCTTTTTTTACAGTATAAACCTGTATTTTGCAAAGTAGGTGAAGTGCAAGAAAATACTGAGATACTAATGTAGACAATAGGTCTTTTCACTATGACTTCATTAATTATTGTTCAAATGTTATGATTTTCTAAATCGATAAACCCCTAAATTACAGCTCTTATCATGTATAATCTATATAAAAAGAAAGATGTTGTGCTATGAAAAACTTGAAGGATGCAAATTAGTAATAGACACACTGTTAATATTAGCAGTTTTATACAAGCTGTAATTTATCCCCAGATTTAGAATGCTAAAGACTAGGAAGTTTGTAAATCTTGGAATCAGCTCTGCTCTTACATCTCAATGTTTTCATATAAAATAATTTTCCTCTCCTGGAGCATGAATCATTTTGTGACAATATAGCTATCATAGATGTCCAGCAGAGTTACAGGGACTAAGTTGGACTTCCTTATGAAGTCTTTCTAGCTTTGATTTGCAAGAGGAATTTGCCTTCTCCCAAAAACAAACAGCCTCTTTAGCTGGACAATGTCTATGAAGAAAACTGCTGACTATAGATGTCACTCGCTCACGTGCAAACCTAATACTTTGATCTGTCCATCTGAACAAAACAGACAGTAAAACTGAAAATAAACAGTCGTAGTTTGAACAAAGTTAACTCTTTTTAGCACAACAGGACTTCTAAGTGCATGTGTACATGTCTTAGTCTAGCTGGAACCCATAAAATAGAATTAATCCTTTGTGGACAAGGCAGAATTTTTGATATTCCAGCTGGTCAGTCCAGCATGTTAGGGAGCTACAAAATAGTTTATATTCCAAGTTTGATCAATCAGTAGACCTAGAATTCCTTTATTAACTGTTAATAATACTGGAATAGGAAGCATAAAAGACTTAGGAAAAAAAAATTCTGAGTTCTTCTATGTTTATGCAAATTTTAGTTAAATTTTCTTGCCTCCTTTTCATATTACTTCTGTTGACATATAAAAATTTCTGGACTATGTCTAGTCTTTCTTTTGTAAGCACCTCAGTCATTATTTGTCTTGCACTTCTATGACCTGACCTTCGACTAAAGAAGATACCATTTTTAACATGAGGGACTTGAAACTTACTCTTCTCTCTAAAAGCCCTATCCTTGTTTATATTGCACTCTTTCTCTTAGAGCAAATGTACTATATCTCCAGACACTCCCTTCTTTCCAATCAATCTTGACACAACTGGCTTCCTTCCCAGGATGATTTTTAGGATGGTTATTCTTTGGCTGGTAGAGACCAGTTGCTAAGGTTAACGATTCCCTTATGCATATAGACTGAAGAATATATGTTACAACCTGTCAGCAAATGCTTGATCCACATCAAAAGAGAACTTCAGACTTACATGTTTTTATGGGCTGTGCATAGATTGATTCTCTAAATTATTCTGGATTTAAGGCATTTTTCAGTAAGAATTCATGAAATCTCATATTGTAGTGCATGTAATCCAATATTCTCTCTCCATCATTGAAAAACCTCAGAGTGTCTTACAGAATGAAAAACATGCAACAATTTAGCAATTATAAACAACATTTATTAGTAGTTTTCATTGTATTTCACATTCATCAGTGTATTTGGAGGACCTTGTCATTCATCTTTATTGGGACTTATGAAAATATTTAAAACATTTGATAGGCCCAACTATCTTATAGCTGTCTATAAAAGGACACTATAGAAAGATTATTTAAATATTTAGATAAATCACTTTCAAAATAACAATAGATTCCAATACTTTCATGTAGTATTAATGATGCCAAGTTAGAGGTGACAGCAAACAAATGTTTATTATGTATTATTTAGGAAATTGAGAAAATCTCTCCTGCATAATGCTGAATGAATAAGAACAATATGGAAAAAATAGCAACTCCACTACAAGGGTTTTTAATTAATCTGTTGAATTGTATGACATACAATATGATGCGAGAACAATAAATATTTTAGTCATGATTTTCATCATCTGTATTAGTGCTGGGCCGGAATGCCCTAGATAATGAAAGAGCATATTTCTGGCCACCTGCTTGGAAGTTTCTGGCCAACACATCCCATGCATTGTACTCCTCTTATAAAAGTTTATTATTTTAGGAATAGCAGTAAGTGTCTTTATATAAGTGTAGTGGGAAATTAATGCTGGGTCAAATGCAGTATAGTGGTGTTCTGGTTTCCTCAATTAATTAGGTGTGGAAAAATAAGAAGGGACTGGCCCCGGCAATTTTTGGAATAAAATGCAGATGTATGTGAATGGACTCTGCACATAACTGGCACCACCTAGAAGAGTTCATCAGTTTGTGCCTAGTACCATAACCTAGTACCTGATACGTTTACTTGCACCACAGCTCACTACACAAAGTGTTGCTATATCTTCATAGATGTGCTTACTTGTCACTAGCTTACTTGTCACTGGCTCTATGAACTGGCTAGTCTGATGACTTAAAGAGACAAGTAGCAGATAAGCAGGAGAGTTGTTTACACCTAAATTGAAAAGCACCAAGGAAAAGGAGAAATTTCTTAACCTGGGAACATTTAGAAAATAATAAAGAGTAGTTCAGGAATGCATGAGCATCAACCTGAGGATGGCATAAAATGTAATGTGGCTTTAATTTAAAGAGACACTTTATGGGTTTGGGTTTTTTAATAAAGCAAATGTGATAGATATGATCTGTAAAAACTTCAAGACAACATTTGATGTATTGTCTCAACGGAAACGATCAGTAAAGATGGGATCAGTAAAAAACCAATAAAAATGGTGAAGAGTTGGCTAAAGAAAGCTATCATTTGTGCTGTAAAGCAGAAGTACGAGTTTGAAGTGAGATTATTAATGTATTTTTTTAGGATTAATGACACTCATGGATATTATTATTCTTCAGCCTAAACTGTCCTTCCTGTATAGTTCATAACTAGGTATTGCATTGCACTATTACTAATATTTGTTGTTCCTTCATGTTCCCAAAATGCCTCTTCTGTGTAGTTTCCCTTTGTTATAAGTGTTCTAGGTCACTTCTATGCTGTTATATTTTTTTTTTTCAGAATAAGTATAATATTTTATCTTCTAACAGAACTCTTATTTTTATATATTTTGATGTATTTTTTTTTCCTTTGGTACCCTCTCTTGGTATGATATGTCCTATATGTGTTCACTGGGCATCCAAGAGTTGTTTTGGACTCAGGTCAAGAAAAAATTTCTTCTAGTTTATTCTGGCCCTCTACTTCCACTTAGCAGTGGCTAAAATCTTGGAGTTACAAATAGGTCAGGATAGAGTAGAGGGAGTAAGTAGGAAGTAGGGAATATAGAGTTGTCAGAGCTTAGTAAATAATGGTAAGTTATAAAAGCCACTGCAGGCCTAACTCATGCTGACATGATTGGATTCACAGAAAGCCACAACCATATCAAATGAAAAGACCACTAAAAGGTTAAAATGGGTGCTTCCTCTCTCTCTTCAGCCTGGCAGAATAGTAATTAATTAGGCCTTTCTTCAGATGAGAGGACCACCGGGTTTGAGTTCTTACACTGGCAGTTTGATAGATTTACTGATATAACTCTTTCTGGTGTGTCACACTGCAGAAAATAATAAATTATTGTGTGTAAGAGAGAGGAAGCATGAGTTAGTTCTGTAAGACAGTAATCAGGAGATGAAAGAGGAGTAGTCATAGATTTCCAATCTTTGTGTATCCTCCAGTGATTGTTTAATGTAAAATGAATAAATAGTCCTGGGAGCACAGAGGAGGAAACAGGGAATTGCTCAAATCAATGGGTTCTACAATCATACTCTTCTTTTTCTCCCTCTTTCATATTGCCATTTTCTATATATAGTGAAAAAAGATGCCCCAATAATAATTTGGTGACTCTACTTCAAAGACAAAATATGATTTTTACTTTGGGCTTAAATATAGTCTCACCATACTTTGGTGGGGGCTTTGGTTGTCAGTCAGTTGAGTTAGGGTGAAGGAGAATAAGAGAAGGAGAAAGGTAATATTAACACTATCATTTGCTGCTTTTCTGGGAATATTTTAGATGAAAGAAGTGATCCTTGTTCTCCTGAGAGCAGGTCATTTATGCTTCTAATTTGAGGAAATTTAGTGGTTTTAACACCAGTCAGAAATTAAACTCCAAAACGGCACTCCCATTTCCTCCTACCCTTTCTGGTAAGAGAAGGACAAAGGCAGAGACTATGAGTTGAAATAACAATTTACTGCAA
Source organism: Buphagus erythrorhynchus (assembly GCA_013400855.1). Taxonomy (NCBI): domain Eukaryota; kingdom Metazoa; phylum Chordata; class Aves; order Passeriformes; family Sturnidae; genus Buphagus; species Buphagus erythrorhynchus. The sequence goes on from VZTT01049939.1 coordinate 45,596, forward strand.
TCAAAAAGCAATGGACTAAGAAGCGCACAGTAACAGCAGCCGTGTTAATAACACAAATATGCACACAAAACAAATGCTTTACACACAAAAGGTGCTTACCTCAACTTAGTTCTCCGTGGCTGCGGGCACAAAGACAAGATGGCAGATGCTCCCCATAGGTTGTGTATCCAAGTGGCTCCCAGAACAAAGATGGCAGCTGTTCCCACAGCCAGCTCTCCTGTTCCCAAGCACAAGACCACAAAAAACTATGATGAACAAACCCCTGAAAGCTCGATTGTCCATATCCTGCCGTGCTGCTCCTTCGGATGCTGGACTCCATTCTGCACGGCTGCTTCTGACACCACTGTCTCCACTCAGCTTCCTTCAGCTCAGCTCCTTTTGTCTCGGGCTGGACTCAGCTGGACCTGGGCTCACCTCCTCCCTCAGTTCCACACAGTGCTTCTCACACCACACAGTGCTTTCCATCACCACGTCTTGGAACGGCATCTCAGCGGAACGGGTGGGAGATGGGCAGCCGTAGCAGAGAACAGGGTCTGCAGGGCTGATCCTGGCAGCATTCCTGCTGGAGAGAGGGAGGCAAAGCAGCACTTGTGGGGGTATGCTCACCTCTTCTTCACCCTGAAATCACAACCCCCAGTGATGATGTGCAGAGTATAGAACAGCAGCCTAATCATGCCCACATGGTGCTAAGCTCCATTCCCCCTCTGGAATCAGGGGTGCATCCTGAATTGCAAATCTTGTTCTGCTGTATGCACAAACTTTCATATATCCCAGTGAGGTTTTATAGTCATGTGTTGGTCTTCTGAGGTGTTTCTCTTTAAATTTTTTTAAGAGCTTACAAACCTCATTTAGGTTTCTGAATTTTACAAACCGGATACTGAAAGCTTAAGTGGCACATAGGATCTTTCTCTCTTTTGTGGCATTTGGAAGGTTTTATGATGGCATTCATTTTTTTTGTTTCTAGTGCCTTGAAGTAGCTGTCTTAAATCACTAGTTGGTCTTCACACATATGATAAAATATATTTATTGAATTAATGTTCTTTTTTTCTGCTGTTGGTCATATCTAATGTAAAATAATTCACCTTGTAGAGACCTATCTTTCTTACAATCAGCTATGCCCTGTCCAAAATCATGACCTCTGACGGTTGTGATGCAAGGTTCTAAGACGTGGGGATTTTGCTTGGATACAAATGAACGTTTTTTTTCAAAGAATGACAAAAATTAGACCTTCACTTGATACCTTCAGGGTCAAGCCAAGTTGATTCACTGTTGAAAGACACTAATGCATTTAAAATTAGTGTAAACAGAAAAACTAAAATATCTATTGACAAGAAAAATGACAGGTTGATCTCTAGGCTGGCAAGATACTGTCACACCACAATTTCTTGAAATTTAGGTTTCCTGAAATGTGTAGCTTTTCAAATAGCTTTTGTAAAAGGTAAGATCAATAGATTAGATTGAAGGTAGAAAAGAACTTTTGTAAAAATACGGAGGTTTGGGATTTTGTTTATATTTTTTAAAAAGTACAGTATTTCTCAGAGATATTAAGGTGTTCTGTTACACAGATTTGTAACTGTTACAGTAACTTTGTACATTGACAATTTCCTGAATTTTCTCCTGCTCTCTTTTTGTGTCGTAGCATGTTTGTAGCTTTTGTTATTTCCTACAGGTCTTGCATTTAGTAAAGCATGTTGAGAAAGGTCTGTGGACTCTAAAAAAGCATTGAAAAAATGTGTCTATTCAGAATTTGAAAATTTTTTTTTGTTACCTGCAACTTAGAGGACCGGATTTGTCAGCTTGAGTGATCTGTACTGGCATTGTGTTTCTAGCATGTATTACAAACTGAACTTAGTTCTTATAAATCAGGAGATTTAGAGACTGTCATACACAGCATCCACTCTTTCCAAATATCTAGAATATGTATTTCCAAAGTAAAAGTTATCTTCTTTACTAATCTAAAATTTTGCCAGCCTCTTTCTGATGTACTTATGCCCTAGGTGTCTGAATTCAATTTAAAGCTGAACAAAGTGAGAGCAATTAACTGCATAACCTAGTGAAATATAGCTTTGGATGAGGCCTCCAGAATGATTCTACTTGGAAGTAACTCAACAGATCATAACTTTTTTTCTATATGAACATCATAATTTTTAGACAGGTTTTCTGTAAAACTTTAAAATGCAGTGTATAGGAGTTAAACAATATATCCCATGGAAGGAAATAATCGGTAAGCAGTTTGAAATTTATATTATACTTTTTGTAGTCTTAAATCTGAAGAAATACAGATGATAATTTTCTTTCATAGGAAACCATGAAACAGTCTTCTTTTGGTCTTAGGTTAATGTGCAGAGAAGCTGTTCATCTGTAGTAGAAGACATACAACCTTTATTAATATTACAATTATGTTTTAATTTGGATGCTTACCTACTGAATTTTATTATTAGTTATCACAGAACAATGCAGTTATGGTTGTTCCAGTATTTTATTTAGTATAACTAGGTTTTATATTTTTCACATACCCATCAATTTTGCTTAACTGATGAAGCCATTTAAAAGGAAGCATTTTTTATTAATTATTAATCATACTTGGCCTTGTCTTTGTGGGTGGACAACTAGAACATTATAAGCAAAATAGAAGATAAGAGGAATGTAGAACAGTCTTATTTTTCAAAGCATCACAAAAATGCCTTCAATATTATTTGCATATAAAACAAATGGTATCTTGTATCTCATCTTGTCTATTAGTGGTATGTCAAAACATTTTACAGAGTTAAAAATGTTCAAGAGCAGAGGAAAAGACAGATCCACAGGTGCTGGAAGCTATTTTTTCCTCTTGCAGGCTTCTACTGTTAAATTAAAGCTTCATAACTATGTAAGAGTTATCTCTGCAATTTAAGGGGTTTATTTGCCATTGATACACATAGGATTTTCCACAGGTCAGCCACAGGAACAGTTCTGGGTCATGGCACATCTGCTTGAAGCTCCCAACACATCAAGAGCAAGATAGATGACTCTTGTCAGAGGGAAGCATGTTGGACAACTGCTCCCTAAGGCTCTACTGTTCATAGTAATTGCTAAATCATTTACATCATAAATTAGCAGGAGTAATATAGCTACAGTAAATGACTCACATATCTGCTGCTTTGTATTTATTTTAGAGAGATGCTAACTGTCAAGTTTCATAGGTGCTGATAAGAGCAATACACTAATTAATCTTGTGTTACTTCACAATGTTCAGATCTAGCAGAGATTCTCAGAAAAATACTGTGAAACACACTTCAAAAACTAACTCTATTTTAGTATAATTGTCATGAAAATACAACCTTTTAAGTGGATTCTCTAACATTTATCCCACCTTAAATTCTAATTTCGTTGGTTTAGATTTATCTTGAAGTCTATTCATTCTTTAGAAACACAATAGGGACATAATTCATGTTTCATAAAATGTGCAAGGTTACAATTTCTAATCATTGTCTTAAGAGCTTTTGCTAAGAAGAAGTAATAGATTTGTAAGAAACAGAGACATTACCTACCTTTATAGTAGTGCCAGCTGTAAAATTACATATTACTTAGCAATTGCCTTTATTAATTTTCATTGATGCAAGATGCCTCTAATGGAAATATGGTACTTCAGTGCGATCATGAAGTGTTGCTTTGTGGTGCTATCCTGCCTCTCCAGCATTTGTTCTAAATATTTCTGTTTTACTTACCTACGCTGAAAAATGTAAAAGATATGGAGAAATTTTCCAATTTCCATCTTCATTCCCTTACTGAAAATAGGCCCAAAGGATGCAGGAGCAACGGAAAAGTACAGTAGCCTGTTCCTTATGGAAAAAGTCTCATGTAATATTAGGCAGGAAAAAAAAGATCTGAAGAAGACTAGGATGATGTTAACTGCCTAGCTGGAAGATAGCTGCAATTTGAGGGTTAGAAATGACAAATAGGCCAAATATTAGGGAATTATAAGTGATGAAGAAATCATCGTGCCGTCCCAAAGCCAATTAAACGGCTTTGAAGAAGCTAATTTGGAATGAAAGTTGTTTGCACACTGGAAATTCACAGGAAATACTGTGAATTTTTACTGTGACCTTGAAACCATAAATCCAACTTTTAATCAGAGAAGTGATGTAATGGAAATTATGCATTTCCAACACCTCCTTGATTTCTGCAATAGATATTTCATTTTGGTAACACAACATATACTTTGTGTCCTCTGGTTTCTAAGAGTTCAGATGATCAAACTGCAAAGTTCCACATATTCCTCTTTTCTATATTCACAGGAGAGGTGATATTTTAATGATAATTTACGGGATAAGTCCTTACTGAGCTTTTTATGTCTAAATAATAATATGCCCTTGTTTAAATGTGTGGAGTTGCAATTTTCTGTTCAGGTGCAGACTGCAAGAAACTTTATATGAGTACAGGTGTCTGCTTTCACAGAGTAATTTCCAGAATTACATCCAGGAACTGTCGAATCATGACTCAAGAAGCATTAGTGGCTGCTGCATTTGTAATAAATGCTGTTTTCAACACTTTGCAAAACACAGACCAAAGCTCCCTTTTCTGCCATTGCCCGTCACTTAGAACTGTGTATTTCTCTTCAGGTGGCTTCTCTTTGTAGCATCTAGATTCTCTTCTTATCCAGAGCTACCATCTCTCAGAATAGATGTCAAAAATAAGTGGATAGAAAAAGTGTTACATATATGCAATTTCCAAGGCATCTGAAAGGGTTTATATGCCAAATATATAATAAATAGAGACAATACTATTCAAAGTCAGCAAAGCTGAACACATAGATGATTTTGATCCCTGCCTATGATAATTTAAAATGATTGACTCTTGCAAACCTAAAGCAAAGCTTCAGCCATCCAGACCTAGAGACATGAAACAGTAATGTGACTGATGTCTGAATCTGAATTAAAAATACAAGATGAACTAATGCACTGTATTTTTTCATGTCAAGAGAAATAATTTTGTTCTTAGGAAAAAGTCACTCTTGGAGGTTTCGATCTTCCAATATAAAAATAAATCACTTTGTTAAGTTTAAAAGTATAATTTTCAAAGTAATCTGTTACCAAGGTAAGGAGCAATAGCAGGTTTCTTTTGCATCTGTTTCAGTATTTCTCTAATATTCTGCAACATTTAGTAATCTTGAGAATGATCCCTAGACTACAAAAAATGGACTCAATTTCAGGAAGGTTTAAGGAATGCTTCCTGTTCATTTTCGGCTAATATCACTTAGAAAGAACTAAAATGTTTAATTGCTTATTTCATTTAGCTTTTATCACAGCAAAACCATTTTCCAATCAGAATATGCATGCCAGTTCATGTTACTGAAAGGCATGCCTGACTGAAAAGGGTCAAACAATTTATAAATTACTGTTTAAAAGTGAAATGTGAGAAAAAGCTGTCAAAAACAGAAGGTGCAGTTGATTCTTCACCTTCCAAGGCTGGATGCATTGAATTTTAAACAGACTTTGAATATTGTGTTATTCCCTCTTCTTGATTTATTATAAGTTGCAAGCTGATATACTTTTATTCTTGTTAAAGATGTTAGTCATAAAGTAACAGAGTACATGCTGTGCTGCACAAGCTAAAGGGACAGATGTATAAGCTGGGAAGTTTTCCAGATTAAAGGTACTTAACACTGAATGCATTTGATGTTCAAAAGCATTTTGGGATCTTGTAAGTCTGTCATAAAAATGCACCAAGGCTGAGCATGAATTCTGACTCAATGTGTGCTGGTCTTCATCTTGGCCTACTATTCAACATACTGATTTGTTTCTGATCTATTCAAAGATTTTATTTTTTTTACAAAAAGAGTGTATTTAGCATTTGTGTTTCATAGGAGAATTGATACTAGGTGTAAGTTTTATTGCCAAAACGATGCAAATATTCTGTTAAAAATTACTGTGGTTGAGGGGACTTTGTTCAAGATTACTACACCGTATTGAATCCAGATAATATTGCCAAAAGTGATGCTCCCTCTGTCTTTCTATCTAATTCTATAGCCTTTTAATGAGAGTTGGAAAATAATTTGAGAAAGTGGTAGATGAATGGCATGATAATGTTCTTCTACTATTCTTCAAAAGAGAGAGGGAGATTCAAATGCATCTAGATCAGGATGACTGATTGATATTTTGTCAGTGAGTCAGCAATGAAAATGAGAAAACTAGGAAGAGGTTGAGAAGTACATATAACCACTGACTTTACAAACAGAATTTCTGATTTTTTGAGTATCAGTACTCATCAGAGAAACTTAAATATGCTATCTTCCAAGTTCTTCAGACAATTTAAAGAAATTTTCTATGTGATTTAAAAAAAAAAATGTTCTCAGCAGCAGTTCTTTAATGGATATGAACACAAAAACAAGCAATATACAAAGCCCTGCACAGGACAAATCCCAGCCCTGCACATGACCATCTCCAAGAGTCACACCATGTGCCTGAAACCATTGTCAAATACTTCTTAAACTCTCTCTCTTCTGCGACCACTTCCCTGGGGAGCCTGTTCCAGTGCCCGACCACCCTCTGGGTGAAGAACCCTTTCCTAATATCCCACCTCAACCTCCCCTGACACAGCTTCATGCATTCACTTGGATTCTGTCACTGATCACCAGAGAGGAGAGATCAGTTCCTGCTCCTCTCCACTTCCCTCATGATGAATTTCCTTGGGAGACAACAATAAACATTTGTTTTTAAAGATGCTATGAGGATAGGCTAAGGAAGTTGTTATTTATAAGCCTGGAGAAAAAGGTGGCTTTGAGGGTAGCTAATAGCAGCCTGTCTGTACTTACAGGATATTATTGATACACTGAGGCAGGCTTCTCATAGTGGATGAGTCATAAACTGAAGCAGAGCAGGCTGTGTCTAGATAAAAAAAAAGTTTCTGTAAAAGAAGAATCAACTATTGGACCTCGTAGGCCTGTGAGAGCTGTGGCCCAACTAGATAAAGCTCTGAACAGTGTGGTCTGAAATTGATGTAGGCTCTGCTTGGAGCAGAGACTGAACTGGGTACCTACTGAGGTACTTTCCCACCTGAATGATTCTGGGATCCTGTGATGTACAAGTGTGGGGAGAGGATAAAAGCAAGAAGTTGTTTAATGATCTGGACATTTGGTGATATTTTTATGGGTAGATATTACTGTTTCATAAATGTAGGAATCTGAAAGGTGAAATTCTTTATAATAAAGCCACAGCAAATCCAGTTCTACTACTTAGTCCAGGAGAAAGGGAAAAAAAAAGGTATTAGTACTGAATTTTTTCCTTTGGAGCATGAGACAAATGCCCAAAATGCTCCTATTCTGCATCGCATCATAGAATCTATATATTTATTTAAACATGATTCTTCTTTGTTGTTTCATTCAGTATTATGACTGACCTAAGATATGATGAGAAATTGTTAGATTTGGTACATAAACAATCAAAATCAGCATTTAAAACCTCTGAAATTGACTTAAATTGAAGTGCAAAAAGCAAATGGCTTAAGGAGATGGCTTAATCCACTTCTTTTTNATTCGTTAAAGAGAACTATTTATCCCCCTTCTTTTTTTTTTTTTTTTTCTTCTCCTTTTTTGAGGATTAGGGCTTTCTGGAAGAATGGCACCTGCCATTAAATTAGTAGGATAAAATGGGTTACATTACAGTCACTTTTAATCCTTATCTTTCAGGATAATGGCAGATTTTTCTGATAAGGCTTTAGTTGATGGCCTATTTATATATATTTAGGATAATTATGGTTTTTAGTTGGTTTGGTTGTTTTTTGTTGTGGTTTTTTTGTTTGTTTTTTTTTATCTATTTGATAAATACTAGAGGGAAATCAGAAGCAGAAGTCCCAATAAAAAAATATCTCAAAGTCAGTATTTCACATATTTCTTGATCTCTAGTGGGCTACAAGAAGATCACAAATTACCTCAATTTCCTAATTCTGTAACTGGCTATCCAAGATTGGAATGGGAGTTAGAGATCCATAAAAGTCTAAATTATTATTGCAATTGGAGTTCATCATCTTTCATTTATATGGCTCTGAGCACCTTTTTCTACTGTAGGTTCTATTATATCCTTCAGTTGTGTCAAGAAGAAGAAATGAATGAGAAGACTTTTTATAGCTTCCCAAGCCTTCCCTGTCACCACATCTGTGTGAACATCCACCAAACATCTGTATTTTCTTTCAGCTTCCAACTTCATATGTCATTAATATTTTTTTTATATTTCTGTATGGAAAAAGGCTTGATGTTTCTTTTATATTTGCAAATATACACAAAGATAAATG
>VZTT01049939.1:58674-74557 GCA_013400855.1 Buphagus erythrorhynchus
TGTTGAATTTTCCCGCTTTTGGAAAAAAAATTATCTTTTGGAATTTTCATCTACAGTTTTCTGATGAGAAAGGGTGTAGGAGAAAGGTATCTAAACGCTGAAACTGTCACACAAATTCTGACTTTTAGGGATTTAAGGAAATTGGTAAGATTCACCAAACTAACTATACATTTGTAACAACTAATGACCTTGAAAATAGCCTGAGTTGTAAACTATTTACTCTTGTTGAAATGCTGTATACATGCCAAAAAAAGTTTTTGGAATGTTCATAGCAATGTGTTACCATTACTGAACCTGATTTGGCAGATTCATATGGGATTTATTCAGTGCACTTTTGGGGAAAATTTGTACTGTCTGAGACTTTTCTGCAATATTAAATTAGCAAATAAAGAGAAAAGGTAATTTCTCAGTCTAACAGAAAATTCTTCAGAAACACATTCACACTACTGTGTTAACAGGGTTCCTGCTGCTTTTAAAAATAACTGTTGGAAGACTAATAGAGAGTCATGAAGGCAGGGAAATCGGGTTCCTCTCAGAAGAGGATGCAAGCACAATGTGGTGTAGCTTATACTGCTTAGTGGTGCTATGCTTTGAGCCCTTTCTTTTAAAAGATGTAGCAAATGTCCAAATATCATCTTTAATATTCACATCAGGTTCAATATAATTTCCTAATAGGTTTACAGTCTTGTAAATCACATGTGAACAAGAAAGCAAATGTAAGGATGTTGTCTTATGTCAGCTGTAGATTCAACTGTAGAAAATATGAAACAAAGAAAAGTGTTTGTTTCCTTGTTCAGCTTCACTTTGTGTGAGGCTAGCAATGTGATGATTCTTAAGTAAGTCTTTCTTCAACTCAAATATTTGGCTAAATTTGTACTCAGATGAATTATATACCTCTGTATATAAGGGTATTTCTGAATCAAATCAGCTCCAGATTTCAGGAAATGTTCTAGGTGTCAGTGAACACAACCTTACTGGTTTAATAAAGAAATAAAACTAGAAAAAGAGGGGAAATAGATCACAGATGTGGTTTTCTGCTATTTATACAGCAGAGCTATATCCTTGATACTTGGGTTGTTGTGAGTTAATCAAAGCCCTCAGTCATATTTTTTCAAGGCTTTTCAGCACAGCAGACAAACAGAATTTTGTCAGGCTGTAAGAAAAAAGATTGTTGGTAGTGGGACAGTTTTAATTCAAAAGAGGGATGAGGATAGGACAGTGGTGGAATGTTGGAGGCAAAACAACAGAGCTCTGCTTCCTGGCTAAGGGGAACCCTTGGTTAAGGAGGCATGGATATTGGGTTCACAGAACTAAAGACTTCAAGAGAGTGAGACACAAATATAGCCCCTGGTGTTACAGAGAGATCATAGGAATTGCAGGCATATGTCAGACAAGGGCCCTTGCATTGGCTGCAATGGGATTAGTGAATAAAAACTTTGGACCTCACTAGAAGGTGGATAGTATGGGCTCCCTTGAGATGGATAGACTAGTGTCTCTTTTGGGGCTGGCTAAACTCGTGTTCTGGTTTAATCTGACAGGTGGCTAGACAGCTGCTCAATTCACTCCCTCCCACACTAGGATGGGAGAAGGAATTGAAAAAAAGAAAACCTAAGTAAAATTCATGGCTTGAAATAAAAACAGTTTAATATGGAAAATGATGATGATGATTTTGATAATAATGTTCAAATAATTCAAATATACAAAATAAGTGGTGCACAATGTCGTTGCTTACCACCTGCTGACTGATATCCAACCAGTTCCTGAGCAAAGGCCCTGAGGCAGTTTTCCCCCTAGTTTATATACTGAGCATGATGCCACATGTAATGGAATATCCCTTAGGCCAGTTTGGGTCAGCTGTCCCAGCTGTGTCCCCTCCCAGCTCCTTGTGCCCCTAGCCTCCTTGCTGGTGGGGTGTGGTGAAAAGCTGAAAATTCCATGGCTTAGTGTAAATGCTGCTCAGCACCAACTAAAACAGCAGTGTGTTATCAACATTATTCTCATCCTAAACCAAAACATAGCACTATACCAGCTAGTAGGGAGAAAATTGACTGTGTCCTGGTTTAAACAGAAAACATGGTTATGAGACAACCTAGAAGACAGATCCAAGCAAAGATCTTCTCTCATATTCAGCACACACTGCTGCATTGTTTAACTGTGTGCTAAAACAAGTGCAGAAAGCTTTGGTTTAGAAAAGTCTCTGAAAGAGGGTGTAACTAATTGATTTGATTGTGTTATCTGCAATGTGATTTGGTTTTCTTGTTTCACCAGCTTATATGAAAGCTGTACTAGAAATGAAAAAACCCTGAAGCATAACCACTGTTCTCCAAGATGGAGGGATTAGATTTTTTTTTTTTCCCATAACAGAAATTTAAAACCCATGTTTTCCTATCATAAAGATTGCTGGGCTGGTGTTATTCAGATGAATGCCATATGGATCTGGATGAATCTTTGAATTATTTTAATCCCATGAAACATTTTCTGTGAAAGCAGATAAAATCCTTCCACATGCCTAATTCTGTTTAAAATTTCAAATGTGATGGTTTTTTCATATTATCTACAAGAAATTTCAGATGAGAAGTATTACTTTTCAGCAACAGTAACTTTAATATTACATACATAGTCATTTCACTCTTTATTCTCTCTTACAAAAATAGAGATTATTCCAGGGTAAGAGAAATGGATACTCACTTTATTAATTTTTGAAACTGTTGTTATAGCAGGTATCACATGGGTATTCATGTTACTGGATTCATTTCCTTCCTAAATTGTCATAACAGAGTTCAACTGAAGTAATATTAAAATTCTGAGTTGTGTTCAATAGCCAGAAAGTAAGAGTATAGTAAAAACATCATTTCACTGATGTGAATGAGGCAAAATGTTGTCTTTTCTACACTTCTCAGAGGACACTGCAAAAGAACTTAATTTTACCAACTCTGAAGAACTAACTAATGCTTTGCATTCTTTGAGATTATTTGTTATGATGTCTTCTAACAGTATAATTATAAATGTACTTCCCAAAATGCTGTTCTGCATTATTGCAAATTTATCTGGAAAACTACCAAATACCTTATTGTGCAGTTGGCATCCAGAATAAGGCACCTTGAAACAATAGCACGTTTCAAAATTTAGATACCAGGTAAGTGATTGGGTGAACACTGAAGGTGGCAGATCTGGAAAGCCCCAGATGTGCACGTCAGGTTCTGCATGGCATGATTTCCATCGTTTTGCTCACTTGCAGAGATGTGCCAAAAACTTGGAGAGGTGCCTGCAGATTGCCATAACAAGCCTTGAGCCCTTTAATGTTTAAGGGTGTTAGAAACAAGAGATGTAGCATGTTAATAATAATAGTAAGAAATTTATGTGGAATTTTAGCTATAAAATATGTAGAAAGCCAAGAGCTTTCTTATAAGAGCTGATCTGTGTTCTAATTTCCAGTAAATTGAGTGAATTCATAGATTTATACTCTTCATGAATGAAGCATTGTATTCCTCTAACTAATTAGCAAGCATCTTTAGTAAGCATGCATAAATACTTGGGGGACATGTTCCTAAGTTTTATCTTTCAGTTTCTGCATGATGGCAGCAGCTGGAAGAAACAACCAATTTGTTGCCATGTTTGCTTCCTGATAGTTCAAGCTTATTAGTGCTCTGAACTACAGAGTGATACTGATACATTAATCCCTCAGAACAGGAAAGAGATCTATAATGTAATTTAAGGAGCATGTACTCTAGTCCCGTTTTGAATTGATTGATCCTGGTTTTCATATCACAAACAATGACAAGTGTTGAAAGTATAAAGAATTTGTGAAATTAGAGATAAATTAATCAGGATACATTTTCTCTCTCTGAAATACCAGAAATTATAGATAAACTGCCTTGCTTTGTTAAAGCACTAGTACAGTTTTCAGCAGAAATACAGGGCAAATATATTGATTGGAATTCATTTTAGAGCATTAAATACAGAATGTGCTACTTCAGCTTTCAGCACAGATTTAGAACTAGTAACAGCAGAGAGACCAGTACAGAAAAGCTACACCTCATTTGTCTGTGTCTCATGTGGTGTAGATCAAGAGTAGTTTCTACAATGTTCATGAATTCCAGTGTTTTAAAAGGTGCCATAAATGAGATCAGGACTTGCTCTATTGTATATAATGTAAGAAGTGCAAAGAGCTTAATGAAAGAACCACAGCTGCCCTAGAGTGAATAAAAAGTAGTAATGTGATTCTTTATTTACATTTTACGATTGTTGTGTCTATTTTATTGCAATTTTTTAAGGTATCCAAATAGCCCAGGAAAAAGAAAAAAAAACACATAATACACATGTAAACATGAACAAATTATTTTTGCAAGAAGATTCATGTCAGACTGTATAATTCTTTTAGTACTTCACCTGTGACACTATAAATAATATATGTTTATTTAAGTAGAGCTATTATAGACTACTATTTATGTTGTACATAATTTATAGACAGTGGTCGCCTAACATGCATAGATAATGTTCTCTGTTAAAAAAAATATTCAGAATAAAGTAATTTTAAAGAAATGAAGCAGTTGTTTAAACTGAATTAAATCATTTTGAAGGCACAGATTGATAACTGCATTTTTAAGGAAAAGTATTAACTTCCCTTTTCCAGCCTTTGAACTTTAGTGTTATAATATTTTTCTATAAAAATTGGCTTGAAACATTAGATAGCAGAAAATATAAGTGCTTGAACAGAAGTCTGATTACTGCTGAAACTTCAGAGATCCTGCTTGTATTTCAGATGATGTTCAGGTCTCTAGTCAGAAATACATTTGTAGAATTTGTGTATATTTTTATGCAAGTTGAATGGAAACCTGACCCAAATTACACTGAAGTTGTAAGATCATCTTTGCATCTGTGACTGAATTCTGATAGGAAATTGTTTGGGAATTATATGTTCATGTTTCCTTCGGGAAGAATCCTGTTAAGAATATCTTAGCCAGTGTGCAGCCTGTAATAGCTGTATTTATTGACATCCAGAAGGACAGTGATTTCCTCCTGAGACAGCAGAAGAGCCTTTATATTGTAAATCAGTTCTAACTTTCTAATTTCATGTGTGAACACATTCCTCCATGTCTCATCTTTTCCAGGACAGTTTGGAAAATTACTTAAATCAGTAATAAAATTCCCTGTTCCCCGTGCATGTATTTTTATAGATGGTTGTCTATTCCAAGGTCTGGCTTTTTTTCTATATCAGACTGATGTTTATTTTACTGTTTTCTGTTTTTAGAAACATACTAGAGGTTGCATTGGGTGATGCGTGTTGTGCACAGAGCATCAGATAGAAACAGTAACATTAAGTTCCTTCAGTGTATTTTGTCTCTCCCACAGTTACACTGTGTTTTTAAACTCCTGAATGCTGCATATTTTTATCTATGTTGGCTCAAGTCTGGATAAAGGTATACAGAAGCTTTCTTTTTAAAGAAGCAGCTCTGTTTTGCCAGGTTAAGCAACAGAATAGCATTGCAATCTTTTTAGTGAGCATGTGTTATTATGTGTTTAGTGAGTGTGTTATTTATTAAGGGACTGATCCAAAGTTTTCTTGAGTTAAAGTTTCCCGTTGACTTTGTCAGTTTTGACTCGGGCTCCAATGGCTGTTCTGTGTTCTGTATGCTTTCATTGGGAGGATTAAAATGTACTCTTTCATTAGTTAAGTGCAAAGTGAATTTCAAATGAGTCAGAATATATTTAAAGTATAACTGTCAAATCACTGGTATTGATTTAGACACTGTTAAACAGGGGCAGCGCTAACACACAGGGGTTTATTCTTTGTTACAACTTGCTTATAACCCCCATTGATGATAATGGGAATTACAGGCATGTCCTGAAGGGAATGTGCCCTTTGTAAATTCCCTAGAAGCCTTGGATTAAGGAGCCACAGTTCTGTGAGAGTTCAAATAGTTTTTGTGTGTAGATGAAACTTTGTGAGCTCTCCTGTGTCCTTTCTTAGTACTTCTTGGAAGGTAGGTCTTTCAGAAATATAGAAATATATCCCAGAGCTGTTGTCTTGTCTTTCCTTATCTGACAGGGAAGATGCCAAGAAACTGTGCTGGGAAATAGACACATTTTTTTGTCCAAAGTGTTCAGCAAGAAAAGTTAATAGTTTGTACAGGGCCCTGACTAGTATTACAAATTTCTAGTGTAACAAGGAAAGGTTTGTGCAAAATTGGTAGGAAAATAAAACATGTAATTTTTTTTTCATACTTATAGTGAATAAGTGAGAAACTGAAAGGATAATCAAAATAGGTTATAAACAAAATATTGTGGTAACTTCTGTAGGTATTCATATTTTCATTGTAGTTAACTTACCTGTGTAAGTAGACATACACTTAAATCCTTCTGAAGCAACACACTGCCTTTGCCTGGTGTACTGTTATGTGAACCATTTCATTCCTCAGGTACTATGCTTGCTATCCAGATCAGAAGCTTATACGTTTATTATATTTAAAGTCATTTTTGGTTCACACAGCACTGTAAAAAACAATGTGAGATGGCATGAAGTTTGCCATCTACATGCCCATTTGCTTTGTTCCAGAGCATTACTGCTCTAATGAGACTTGAAGGGGATACCTGCCACGGGGAATGTGTGGAATAGGAACCTGCTGGTCACTCCAGCTTTTTCCTACACTTCTTGCTTCTGAAATTCTTCTCATCCTAATGTTAGTGTCATTTTCTCTCACTTCCATTCTTCTCTACTTGTAGCTCTGGGACTTGATTCAGAGTTTGCTTCTGTCTCAGCCCTACTGCTTATCCTAAACTTAGCAAGTTTCTACCTTCATCTTTTGCATATATATGGTAACACCAGAAATTTTTAGGCACCTCAGTCTGGTTTCAAAACTCGCTGACTATTGAAAAAACAATACAGAAAAATGCCCACAAAAAAAACAACCAAAAACAACTAAAATAAGCAAACAAAAAACAAAGAAAGAAAGAAAACAAACAAACAAAACACCAAAAAACCAAACAAGAACCCAAACAACCAAACAAAACCTTAAAACCAAAAACCCTTGCTGGGGGAACATATAGGACTAGAAAATTGCTGATTCCTCCTTTTTGGCACTGATGCCTTAGAAATACACCCATGGCCCTTACTTCACCAGGAGAAGAAGGTATTGCTTTTGTTCTTCTGCTAATCTTAGGATAGGAAAATGCTGAATTAAGATACGCTGTCTAGTCACTGCTGTAATGAGGAAGTTATATCAAATGGCACTCTAACCTCTTTTGTGCTTTTAAAATGAACTTTCTGTCAGAGCCCTGTGGGCACTAAGCAGCTTCACTGTTCCTACCCTGCCACCACCACCCACTCACAGGGGCAAGATGCCATTCTGCCCCAGCCAGGGCCCTTGTTCCCACCCCAGTGCTGCCATAGACCTGCCTGCCCCTCATCCTGTCACCAGGCACTCGCATTTTTCACACCAGTTATGGACATGGCTTGATTCTCTGCCCTTGCCAGTGCCCTCTGGCCCTGCAGCCAACACCTGAGTGTCCTGGCCACCTGTCTCCAGCTGTGACTGTGATGTGTCCTGCCATGGGAATGCAGCCCTGCTCCTGCTGCCTCCCCACACTCTCCCTCCGGCTGCATTCCCTGTCAGATTTCCTGCTAAAAAATTGAAGCTTGATCTGTATGATGAGCGTGCCTCTCGGGCCCTAGATCAGGTATTAAAGCTTGTCTTGATTTCCAGCACACCCAAGTGGCTCTCAGGCTTCTCCTTACCTCCTCCTTGCTTTGCACAAGAGGGTGGCTGCTGAATTTTCTAGTACATCCTTAGTACTCAGCTTTTTGAATCTGACTTGGAGGCTAGGCAATAGAAGCTGTGTACCTGCATCCCCTTGTGAATCTAGATATTTATTCCAGGTCCTTTTTGAACAATTTTGTCTTGAAGAAAGCAAAAACAGGTAGATGAGCTAGTCCAGTGCAGTCTATCCTGTAATGGTGTTACTTCTCAGGCTTGGTTTTCCCTGAATCACTCCACTCTGCTACTCTCTACAAGATGCTACCAAGAGCTACTTCTGAGAGCTTTCAGACTACTGGAAAAAATTACATATAAATGTATTTACTAAAAGAAAAAAAACTGTTCAAATTCTTATCGTTCATAGACATGATTCCAATAAAGAGCATCCTGCCAGACCAGATACAAACAATATAACAGCAAACAAAAAAAAGCACAAACAAAACAAACTAAAAACCCACGTTTAGAAAATAGTTTACTGAGTCAAAAATATATTAAAAAAGCCTGCTCACTTTTAAAGTCTATAAAAAAGATTAACACTACACAATAAAACACATCCAATATTTAAAAAAAATAATACAAGCAAACAAAAAAGTGAATTAAACAAATGTTGGTGTTCACAAAATTATGAACGTTGACCATCCAATATCAGGGTACAGGAAGAGAGATAATATGTATCTATGAGAATGTGGTTTTCAGCATTTTGTGAGCATACCACCTGCACTAATTTAAACCCACTATTTTTTCATAAATTCAGTTTTTCTCTACAGAATGTTTTGTTTTTCTTTTTTTTTCCTTTTTTAGTAGGTAAAGCAAAATCTGAATCCTGTAAAACATTTCCCCATCTGTTAGTGGCTTTTCTCAGATGAGTTTTAACTTAAAATATAGTTTCAAGGGAATTGTTACCATTTGTCTGACTTGTCATGACATTTTAGTGATTAAGAGGTTTTTGTTTTGGAGACAAATGAAAATCAACCAAGTAGAATCACTTTGCATATTCTGAGTCACTCTGCCCTTTGCTGTGTGAGGACAAACTAGTTTTACTGTTCTGTGCAGTCTCAGTACAAAAAAGTCTACTGTTAGAAGAGTCTTTTGAATTTAGTTGATGCCAAGTGTTGAAATGACTCAAATACCGATAAGTTTATGCAAAAATGTTGGCAGGCCAGCTCCAAATGACCAGCATTGTTCTGCTAAAAGTGTTCCCATGAAGCCACTGAACTTGCCAGTGGATGCGTTTTTTCTGAAGTAAGAGTGTATACAAGGAATTATTTTTCCCCTCTTTCCCACTTACATGTAGTTGAAACAGAGATGGACTTCTTACAATGTGGAAGATTCTTTAGAGGTCCTACATACTGCGTCATCTGATTCATCATGGAATTTGTTTGGCAATTCCTCCCACATGACATCTTGCTTGACCTAAAAGAAAAAAGCACACTGCCAACATAATTATCCTTTATTTCCTGGCACAATAATTTTTAAAAGAGAGTTGACACATTCTGTAAGCTTTCTGAAGGGAAAATAATTATATCACACAGTCAAAATTAAATCCTCTTTTGAGCTTCTTATTAATTAACATCTCTATTTTGTGAGGAAAAATAATAGAGCAAGTGGAACTAGTATTGAGTAATATCCTTGCAACCAAGTTATAAATCATATTTTCTGTGAGTTTTGAGTTTTCAAATTGGATTAGGTTTGTCCTTTTTTTCTTTAGTGCATGGATTTTCGTGAACACGATATGGATTACATTCATGTATTTTGGAAATACGCTTCTATGTTCACCATTCAGTTACTCATAAAAATGAGGTTTATTTCCCTGAATACACCTTGATTAGTGGACTTAAAGCCAGAAATTATTTTAGTACTCATGAGAAAATGTAAAATGTTCAGAGACTGATTACTTGCATAGATTTTGATATTTTCAAAGAAAAATTGTGACTTTAGAAAATCAAATAAGATATTGAAAACATTATCAAAAGCCATAGACTATTAGAAAATAAACCCCTCATAATTCTGCTTCTGTTTCAGCAAAAAATAAACCAAATATATGAGAATTCAAAAAATAACATATAGTAAGTAAAAAGGAAGATAGTAATTTAATATAGAAGTAAAATTCTGAGAGCATTTTTATTTATTAGCATAACCTATTTTATAAAAATTATAATTTTCATAAAAGCTTTAAGCATCTAACACTTGTTGAAAGTGTCCAGGGTCTATAGAAAACCTGTGAGAAAATTAAGTAATTTATTTCCTACAGGACTTTTGAAAAATTGTATGTAGATTCCTCAGGCTCACAAAGCCTTTTGATCCAAAAATTGGTTTGAAGGAGACTAGTCCTAATGTGAGATGAGTTACACACAAGTTATGTTCATGATAGGATAAAGGTAGAAGAATTTGCCCAGTCGGTTTTTAGTTATAATAAAATTAATTAGGTCCACCTGCAAATAAGTTATTTGATATGATTATAAATTAATTTTTCTTCAATTCACCACTTTTTTAATAAACATCCAATAAAACAATATATCAAAAGTGAAAATAGAGACCTTTTCTCCTTCACTACCAATGTTTTAGTCTTTTCTAAAATTCCCATAGAAATCTTTTGAATTAAAAAAAAGAAGAAAAGTTCCTGCAGGCAGCTATTTGTCCCTGGTTTTTGATCCCTTGATTTCAAGAAACTATGTTAGGTAAGGATCAAGGCTTTTACCTAGAGTGTTACCAGTTGTCTGTCTGTTATACAAACCTGAAGCGATCAGATAAATTCATCCTGTGGAAAGGACCAAGCAGCAAGACACAGACTTAACAAGCAAGTGGCAGAGAACTCACAAGC
Source organism: Buphagus erythrorhynchus (assembly GCA_013400855.1). Classification (NCBI taxonomy): domain Eukaryota; kingdom Metazoa; phylum Chordata; class Aves; order Passeriformes; family Sturnidae; genus Buphagus; species Buphagus erythrorhynchus. The sequence goes on from VZTT01049939.1 coordinate 69,250, forward strand.
TGGATCTCAAAGTGTCCAACTCCTCCATGCAGTTTGTCCTAACAGTGCAAATAATGCAAGTAAAATTTCAGTACTTTTTTTCAAGTGGAGGATAGAAATCCAAAACCTTCTTTTCTCTTTGCATGTAACTGAAATCCCTGAAAGTTATTTTCTCCTCAGAAACCGAGTGACATGCTGTATCCAGTAGCAAACTAAAAAAAAAAAAAAAANGTTCAGAATAGTGCTTAGGGGTTTGCTTATAGGTGTCATTGTGTCTCACATCCCTGCTGCGAAAATCAGCTTGCATTTGAATGTGCATCTTGACCCATAAATGTCACCCTGGTCCACTGAGCATCTTGACTTCAACATTTCCTGTTGTAAAATGGACAATGGGATAACACTCCTTTTTCTGAAGGAGGGACCTGTGACAATGTGTGCATGTGTGCAGTCAGGAGAAACTGCAGCACTCGGGATTTAAAAGCATGTCACCAGCCACTGAGCGGGAGATCACAGGAGAACGAAGTTGCTGGACAGTTTTTGAAAAACACAAGGATTATCATTTCTGTTTCCAAGCCACTTCTCCTTTTCACAGTCCTGAAACCTTCTTGGCTTCTCTCCATCAGTGGCTCAACGATGTGCCCCATACTAGAGCAAGTCCAGCTGTGTGCTACAGCAACTGCCTTCAAACAATAACGTAAGAAAATGCTGCCATTCCTGTGCACACATTGGTTATGTTGCTGGCCTTTTCTTAATTACATGAATTTTCTAGCATAAAACATCTTAACATTATGCTCAGAAATTGAGAATGCATTGAGAGGTTCATGTAGAATAAAAGTATTTCCAGCTTTACAATCTCTTGATGATTGTATAACAGTTTCTGTTTCTTTAAAACAAAAAAAGCGTTTTCATTTCTTTAAAGAAAAAACACGTTTTTGCTTCAGAGGATATTTACAAGTCAGGTTATGTTTTTTATGGCATTGCTCACAACCAGAAAGAAGACCTCAATCAGATTACAGCCTCAGTCCTTCAGTTTAAGGACCAAATGCCTAATCTGTTATTGCAGGAGACAGAACTTCTGGCATACCTACTTGAAATTTAGGACTTCTGATTTCTTTTGATGCTAAATCTTTATAATCATATTTGTATACATTCCTAAAGAGTACAGTGTTTCTGAAATGTCCATGAGCAACTATGTTTGTCTCTGGTTTTAATTAAAGCATGCAAAGAATGATATTGTCTTTTCAAAATAATATAGAATTATTTAACAGTCATTTAACTATATCCATTGCGTAAATATCAGTTTTCACCCTACTTCATCAAAGTAGTATCGATTATATTTTTATCATGAAGAATGATCATGAAGATCAAAACATAGATGTTTTTTCCTTCAAAATATAGCACATATGGTTTGATTTTAAAAGTACCAAAAGGTGTCTCCATTTTTTTGGCATATGACTGCTTATGTATACATAGCAACCTGAATATTTCAATATCTTTTCTTGCACTAGAAACTCATTTTATATTATTTTGAGTGACCTTTTCTCCATGATCAGTATTATAAATGAAAGAGGATTTGAATATGCACACAGGGAAAACCTTTATTATTTGAATATGCATCATAAGGACAATATCTGGTGTTTTCCCAAATATCTTTATTGGGACAGCAAGGCTAGAACCTGATAGGAAACCTGATATAAATGTCATCTCTTATCAGAATCTAAAATGTGATGATTAACACTAATACCTTATGCACTGAGACATTTTCACAGATATTCTCCAAAGCATTATTAAAGTGTTTGATAGATCTCATTAAAGTACTTTGATGTCTCCATTCTTCATATTCAGAAGTAAAAAACCCAGGTTAGGATACAGTTGCTTAGATGGAGATGGAAGAAGATATTAGGGAAAAATGGCATTGTGTATACCTGGTTAGAAAAACCCACATTCAGTGAAGGAAAGAGAAATATATGATTATTAAATGTATGCAAGGTTTTGAACTACTAATTGTATTTTCATAACATGTATGGTTATATTTGGCTATATACATACTCATTTAAAGAATATTGCTCATTCAGATTCAGAAAAATTAATCAGAAAAAGAAAGACAAAATACCTATATAGTTTACTAAGAATCACTAAAAAGTTACTAGATATTGTGATTCATGTGTTATATAAAACCAGCCTTTTGTGGAGTTATAAGAATAGGAAATAAAATGTGCAGCATAGTGTCATCTTACCATTATCGGATTTGCATCTGAATTTAATCAAAGAAGCAACAGAGGACTGCAGACCTTTTCACTGTAACAAAATTTGCAGGTTTTAAATCCTTTCAAAATAAATTATATAACCTGCTCATTCTTTTCAATTCTGCTTATTCCCTAAAAGTTATACACTACTACAAGCACATTTCTTTCCTTTGATTTCTTTAATTTACAGTTTTGCCTACTGAATAGTCATCCTGAATGTAATCATTCCAACACAGAATCTGAAAAACAAATTATTGAAGAAAATACTTGGATTTGTCACAATTATTACCACAAATAAAACTAAAGCTCCTTTTTAATACTGAACATGAATGCAAGTCTCCAGAACTAGAAGAACTTCTAGTAAGTTGTAGAGTGCCTGCAGTAGTGTAAAAAAAAAAGCTAAAACTTTTGTGGAGGTAATTCTTGTATAAAAAATGAATTCTAGATTACTGGGTCTTTAAAAAGACAATGTGTTTCCTAAATGCTACTGTTAATATCTTTTTTTAATGTTAGTTGCACATTTTATTTTTCCATTTTGATATGATAGGATGATTTGGTTCCTTAGATATATTATTACAGGAGATAACTTGTAAGCAAAATGTTGTCTATCAGAATAAAAACCTTCTGATCTATTGTAGTTCTGGAATAATAAATAGAAATAGTCTACTTTTAAAAATACATCTACATGCACATTTTATGTGCAATTTAATATATTTAGTACTCCACGCTCAATTCATTCTCTTGAAAGTTTTACTTCAAAACAACTTCATTGTTTTAAGTGACTAAATTANGCTTGTCTTTAAGTTGAAATAGACTTCTAATTCTACATTGTTGATATTTCCTTGTTAATTTTGACAAAGCATCATAAATCCAGGTATTTAGGCTTATTGAATTTTGAAATGAGGTGATTAGTTGGAACATGGATGAATGAACTGATGCAAAGCAAAATGAATTTTATGATTTACTGTCATTTGCAAGTTCCTTTGGAACTGTTATGCATANGCAGGAGACAGAACTTCTGGCATACCTACTTGAAATTTAGGACTTCTGATTTCTTTTGATGCTAAATCTTTATAATCATATTTGTATACATTCCTAAAGAGTACAGTGTTTCTGAAATGTCCATGAGCAACTATGTTTGTCTCTGGTTTTAATTAAAGCATGCAAAGAATGATATTGTCTTTTCAAAATAATATAGAATTATTTAACAGTCATTTAACTATATCCATTGCGTAAATATCAGTTTTCACCCTACTTCATCAAAGTAGTATCGATAATATTTTTATCATGAAGAATGATCATGAAGATCAAAACATAGATGTTTTTTCCTTCAAAATATAGCACATATGGTTTGATTTTAAAAGTACCAAAAGGTGTCTCCATTTTTTTGGCATATGACTGCTTATGTATACATAGCAACCTGAATATTTCAATATCTTTTCTTGCACTAGAAACTCATTTTATATTATTTTGAGTGACCTTTTCTCCATGATCAGTATTATAAATGAAAGAGGATTTGAATATGCACACAGGGAAAACCTTTATTATTTGAATATGCATCATAAGGACAATATCTGGTGTTTTCCCAAATATCTTTATTGGGACAGCAAGGCTAGAACCTGATAGGAAACCTGATATAAATGTCATCTCTTATCAGAATCTAAAATGTGATGATTAACACTAATACCTTATGCACTGAGACATTTTCACAGATATTCTCCAAAGCATTATTAAAGTGTTTGATAGATCTCATTAAAGTACTTTGATGTCTCCATTCTTCATATTCAGAAGTAAAAAACCCAGGTTAGGATACAGTTGCTTAGATGGAGATGGAAGAAGATATTAGGGAAAAATGGCATTGTGTATACCTGGTTAGAAAAACCCACATTCAGTGAAGGAAAGAGAAATATATGATTATTAAATGTATGCAAGGTTTTGAACTACTAATTGTATTTTCATAACATGTATGGTTATATTTGGCTATATACATACTCATTTAAAGAATATTGCTCATTCAGATTCAGAAAAATTAATCAGAAAAAGAAAGACAAAATACCTATAAAGAGAAAGGAAATAGTTTACTAAGAATCACTAAAAAGTTACTAGATATTGTGATTCATGTGTTATATAAAACCAGCCTTTTGTGGAGTTATAAGAATAGGAAATAAAATGTGCAGCATAGTGTCATCTTACCATTATCGGATTTGCATCTGAATTTAATCAAAGAAGCAACAGAGGACTGCAGACCTTTTCACTGTAACAAAATTTGCAGGTTTTAAATCCTTTCAAAATAAATTATATAACCTGCTCATTCTTTTCAATTCTGCTTATTCCCTAAAAGTTATACACTACTACAAGCACATTTCTTTCCTTTGATTTCTTTAATTTACAGTTTTGCCTACTGAATAGTCATCCTGAATGTAATCATTCCAACACAGAATCTGAAAAACAAATTATTGAAGAAAATACTTGGATTTGTCACAATTATTACCACAAATAAAACTAAAGCTCCTTTTTAATACTGAACATGAATGCAAGTCTCCAGAACTAGAAGAACTTCTAGTAAGTTGTAGAGTGCCTGCAGTAGTGTAAAAAAAAAAGCTAAANATCTTTTTTTAATGTTAGTTGCACATTTTATTTTTCCATTTTGATATGATAGGATGATTTGGTTCCTTAGATATATTATTACAGGAGATAACTTGTAAGCAAAATGTTGTCTATCAGAATAAAAACCTTCTGATCTATTGTAGTTCTGGAATAATAAATAGAAATAGTCTACTTTTAAAAATACATCTACATGCACATTTTATGTGCAATTTAATATATTTAGTACTCCACGCTCAATTCATTCTCTTGAAAGTTTTACTTCAAAACAACTTCATTGTTTTAAGTGACTAAATTAAAGCTTTTTAGTGTTTCCTGCAATCTCCCAAAACAGAAATAAAATCAGTTTTAATTTATTTTATTTGCATACACTGTGGATATAATTATTGCTGCAGAATCTTTTTAATTGTTTTCAACTAGGTGCTTGTCTTTAAGTTGAAATAGACTTCTAATTCTACATTGTTGATATTCCCTTGTTA